>CAMOHE010047780.1:23202-56391 GCA_946598075.1 Artocarpus hirsutus
CCCCCCCCCCCCCCCCCCCCCCCCCCCCCCCCCGGTCATTTTAGACCCGCGTTTGGTCGTAAAATAGTTGGTGAAGTCAGCTTTTGTCAAGGAGGACGTATAAGAAAAAGCACAAGAGGAAATTTCTTGTCCCTGAAAAGGGAAAAAAACTGCAATAACATTAAGTTTGATAAAAACATTCCACCATTTACTAACATGCACCCAACTGACCAAAGTTCCTTTTGGTTAAGATGGGAGAATAATTCACCATGACCTCATCAGGTGGTCATCTGTCAATGAATATATATATATATATATACACACACGTGTGTGTAAATATATTTATCCTTAAAAGCTTTGGAAAATGGAGTTTTCATTTCAAAGTGGCACTAAATTTAATCACAAGTATAAAGTTTAAATCTACACCACAAATTTAAAAAAAAAAAATGGCTACATAGATCCAGCTCTCATTTAATAACATGTGGTGGGAAGCAAATCCAACTGCCAGTAGTGAAAATGTAAAGATCAGATACCCAGAAACGGCTTTTGACTCTTAAGGCATTTCTTTTGTGGGGTATTATGATACATATATAATTTCACAATAGCAACACACATTATAATAATTTCAACATGAACACCATAATTGCACCAAGTGTGATTATTATGTGAGTGACAAAAATATAGAATTACCATTTTGTCTCTTAACCCTCAACAAGTAAAATTTTAAATTGGCCATTTTTTTTACAAGTATACCATGAAAAAAATACAAGGTTAATTACACAACTATACTTATTTGTTTTAACTATTTTTTTTTTTTTGTTTTAAGAAACTACAAATGTATCATTTGAATTTTAAAAAAAATTGTTTTAATTTTATCTCTCACAGGTTTTTTGAATAAAAAAAATATAAAGATAAAACATACATACCCTTAATTAGGCCGAGTTTATTTTTAAAATATATTTTTCTTCTTGAGAAAATTTTTTAAAAATATTTTAATATTTAAAAAGTCATAAAACTTAAGATTTTTTTTCTTGAAATTTAATGTTTTGTTTCAAAAGTTTTTACGTTTTTATTTTTATGAGATATTGTTCATAACTGTTTAAAGATATTTAAGTCGTTTGCTTAATTTTTTCTATTTATAAGAATGAGATTGAAACAAGTTTTTTAAATTTAACAAATTTTTTTGTAGTTTCTAAAAATAAAGAGACAAATTGAAAAAAAGTTTGAAACTAACAAGTATAACTATGTAAATAACCCACAATATATATATATATATATATATATATATATATATAGAACCAGCAATCAAAAAGAAAAAGAGAAACTCCACACATCAATAGGAAAGGAAATTATTCACGAAACTCGTGTCTTAAAGGTTGTTGAAATTCCATACTTACATAATTCCATCTGTACATGTAAAACAGTAAAGGAATTGATGTACGCAAATTGAGAAATGATGCTCCAGGAGAATTGGGAAACGATGAAAATGCTTGGAAGAAAACATTTTCAGTCAACCAAATGTGTTCTCTCCGCTGTAAGTAACGTAGAGGAACCCGTCTTCGTCCTTCTTCTCTTCATAGATAGAAGACATCAATGATCCTACAATATTCAAGAAAATGTTCAGAACTCCATGTTTGAAAGTTAAACATGAAATGTCCAAAATTTGTGATTAGTACACAAACTTGAACTTTCCCAACTCGGTTTTGGAAAACAACAGGAGACCGACGCGAGACGGCATTTTATAGGGACGGAGTAAGGTTTGCAGTTTTGTTTACCTGTAGGTGGGAGGACATTGTCCACAAATATGAAGATTGCCTTTTCTGCATTCAGTTTAATTCTCTTCCGAATTACATAGACAAATTGGCCAACGGTCAAGTCAGCGGGAACTAGATACCTGTAGTTTTAACTTTCTTTTTGGTTAATATTTCAAGTGTTACTTGGATTTGAAACCGAAAAATGGTAACACAGGAAAATGAACCCACAGACGTGGAGGAATGCTTTGCATTACCAAGAGCATCTTATCATACAACATAACCAAGATCAAGATTTTCCTAATGCAGGGTCGAAAACGGCATAAAAAATATAGACAGTGAGAGAAGCAAATCATGCTCACTGATGGTTTGTAATCCGAAAGAAACGGAGAAAGGAAAACGTAGATGGCATAAAATTGGCGCTTACTTTTTCTTGTCAATGTTGGGAATGTCGCTTCTCTCAGCTTTCTCCACAATCACCTTAGAACAGCAAAAGAAAAATATCAATAGAAGCAAGATAGAATACCTGTAACCAAGCAAGAAATCAATAAATTACCATCTTAAATTCTTGCCATTTCACTTCATTCCTTTTTGTTCGTACAAGAAATATACAAGTAGCCAGAGCAGCGGCCAAGCATATCATCGGCGATGTCCTTATAGAAGGACAAAAAAGTATAGCTAGAAACTTACATGTTTTGTTAACGGCTTGTTCCGAGTGACAAAATATTTCAGCTTGTGCTCAGCACTATGTATTTTTTTAACAATGTAGTTCTCCCAAGCAAAGATTCTGCAACTTTTTACCAGAATTCAGCTTAATTGGATGGATTAAGATTTTGCTAAATCTTCTGTTTTGACAATTACTAATGACACTCTAGTCTAAATCGGGCTTATAGCTTTATACTTTGTGCATTTAGTGTCAACAATCTGAAGCATGTCATACGACTTATATGCTACAATGACTAACAGTTGAGGCCAGGGAAATAATACTAGATTGCACAAATTAATTCTGGCGTGAATTATAACATAATAAGATGAAGCAAATGATCAATATGCAAAATTAAAATAAAATGAAACACAATTCCAAAGCTGTTGACAAGATAATAAATAAAAAGTAAATTCAAAAAATGGAGACAAATTCTCACAGGAATTCTATCTGGGTATTTCTCTCTGATTCTTGCAGCCTCAGCACGCCTCTTCCCTGTATATACAAACAGAGGTAACAATTTCATTAAATTAAATTAATGAAAATTGTGACAATTTAAACTTGATTAAGCCCATGTGATTAAACTCTAGTATATAGGGTCTTACCGAAGTCATGCTCTTGCTTGAAGACGCTATTCGTCATTTTTCTGCATAAGAAAGAAACAATCTTTAATTGGGCAATCAAAATAACTATTCCAAAAATTAAGATAACAATAAAAAAAAAGTTTTTTGGGGGAAAATTAATTAAATACTCAAACATTAATAGGGCAACAAAAAATGATGATAATCAATTGATCACATGAAGTGGATGATCGTAGAAGCAAAATTAAATTAAAAAATAGGAGAAAAGAATCAAAACATGAACTGATTTTTTCAAAATAAGGAAAATAATGGAATCTGGAAAAACCCCAGAAAATCAAAGCCGGAATTTTTTACATAAAAATGAAGTAATTATCAAAGAACTTTACAAGAAAACAAAATACAGAAACAAAAAAGGGCAATCATTAATCCTAATCAATTGTTTAAGAATCAAAAGAACATATTAAAAAGGGTTTCTTGATTTTCTTCTCTTTACGGGGAAGCAATTAAACCAGAAATCAAGCATGGAAAAAATCAGGAAAAAAATAAAAATCAGTTGATGAAGGCTTACGCAGAAGATTGGATTGGAGGAGATTAAAAAGACTGATGAGAATCGATCAGAGGCGGAGTTCTTGCTTGAGTTTGGGGATAAGGAAGCTTATCAGAGGGAGAGAGTAGGTTTTTCCCATTATTTATGTAACGCCAGCCTAATTTAATAATGATTTTTGGTTTTTCTCTCCGGCTAAGTTGAGTCAAGTGCGGTCGGATAACCAATAATCTTTTGCCATCTCATTACGATCTTTTTTTAAAAGAAAAATATTAGGGACCCAGCTCAGATTTTTTTTTTTTTTAGGGATCAATCTAGATTTTCTTTAAAAAAAATTAACAGAATTTTATAGGTATTAAAAATTATGGCCTCAATTAATATTGAAAATACTTTCAAACAAATAAGAAGATTACGTCTACCAATAAAATCACCTTAGTCGTGATTTTTTTTTTTTTGTTTGTCTTGAATTTGCTAGTAGTAGTAATAGCTTTTAGCTAATTGATTTTAAACAAAAAGAACCAAAAAAAAAACTTTTAGCTAATTTTTTATGAAGGGACTTTTATAGCTGATTTCTAATTCGTTGTTCAGCTCTTTTCTTTTGTTTATTTTTTTATTTTTTTTATTTTTTGGTTGCTTGTTTAGCTCTTTTTTGTTTTATAAAGAAAATCATTAGATTATAAAAGAATGTTTCAAGGTGTATAAAAAATTTTTTTTGAGTCTTATAAGAATAATTCTTGATAAAATACCGATGAAATCATTCTTGAACTTTGAAATAATAAATTTTAAATTTTAACGTTCTCTAAAAAAAAAAAAGAAAAATTAGAGCTTTACATTCATTCATCTATTAAGGTAAGTTTTTTTTTAGTGGTAAAAATTTAAATTCTTCGTTTTAATAACGAGTCAGAAATGGTTTTATTATTAGGTTATATGAGCAATCACAATAAATATAATAATTTTTTTGAAAGAAATAAATTAAATAATGAATAATTTTTTCTTTTAAATTTTAAAAAAAGTGATAGAAAAATGAGTTTTAATTTAAAATTTTCCTTAAAAATTAATTCAAAAATTAAATGGATCTTTCCAGTTTCTGAAACATTAATTTATAATATTTTAAATATAATTTCCTTTTTTTAATCATTGAAGGATTTAGAGTCAAGATGGAAAGCCATCAACCGTAGGGGATATGAAACGGATTGCTAATTAATGAGGCCATCTGCTTTTCTTTTATTTTTCCTTGTGGCCGTCCTCCCCGCACTAGCTTATTTATCCGATCCATTTCGCTCACTGCTGGTCAAATGGCGATTTTGTCCCCCTCGAGTGGGTCCCACTTCTTAACACCACCGAGGGTAGTTGCTTAAAATTAAACGAGAAGGAACCCACAAAATCTACTACCGTTAATCATAAAGGATTATTAACACAATTACTCCCTTGAATGTTGTGCATAATTAACTTAGAAAATCAGTTAAAATATATGTATTAAATTTAAAAACTGTAATATATAAAAGTTTTACATTATAACAATTTTTTGTTTTTTATTGTAGCTACTGAAAGTTTTATATTATTTACAATTATAATCTATGAGTTCAAATTAATGTTTTAAATATAGAATTAATGTTCTAAATATCCTACTAATAATTTTAACTTTAAATTTTAACATGGAGAATTTCCTCAATGGAAATTCCACAATAGTACATGTTTTTATACCAATAGATCTTATCCAAACCATTTTCTTTTCAGATTTAACGGTTAAAAAATAAATTCCTACTACTGGTTTTTTTAGTTCACACTAAAGAAATTGTGAGCATATTACTCCTTGAATTTTCATATTCTTTTTCACACATCTTCCTTGAACACTAACTAAAAAAAAAAGATCACAAATCATGAAAGGACCCATAATTACTAGGCTTCTCCACGGTCAATTTAAAAAATTAGCACTTCTGCAATATTGTTTTCAATCTTACCACTTGTTGGAGAAGATTTGAAACATACTTCTAAAGATTCTAAAGACATAATTGATTATAAATATCTTGAGTTAGAAATAGACAAACAAGCATTATTTAATAATATTTTAACATTTTTTGCTAAAAAAATGGTATGGTACAAAAGGGAAAAAAAGTAATAAAACACGATAATAATGGTAAATAAGTAGTATACTGTCTAATTTACTTGCCATTCTATCTATTTAACATGGGTCCAAGATTCCTTAAAAAAATATGGGTCCAACATAAGTTTTTTCAATTTTTTTCAAGGCTTAGTCATATATATTTTTGTTTATCAGAATTTTGTGGTAGGTATGAAAAACAAAACCAAAAAAAAAAAAAAAGAACTTTAAGGGTAGTTTTTATGAGGTTATGAAATAAATAATGTTACTTTGACTAATTTAATTTTTAAACAAGTAATACCTACTCTGTAATGCTCCTTAATTAATCTGATAAATGACTTGACTAATAAGTATTTAGATGCCACTTTGTTTTGGGAAATGACTTGGTCATAATTCTTTTTTTTTTTTTTTTGAAGAACTTGATGACAACTTTGCCGCCCCGAGGCATATTTGTTAATTTTTTTTTTTTTTTTGTTTGACCTCAAAAAACTCGATTAAAATTTGGAAGTTGCAAGCGCAACACATGTTGCCTTTCATTTTAAGCGATATTAGGTTTCAAAATCTAAATCTTGTAACCAATTCTCTTAAGGAAATAGATATTAACCATAAATCTCCAACTCTGATATAAAATTGAGTAGCAAGTGGAGGGCTTTAAAAAAGGTAAAGGACATAAATACTTATTATTTTATAAGTGGTAGCGAAATCTTAATTTTAGAAGGGTGAAGATAATGCATATTTCAGCAAAAATAAAAAAAAATAAAAATTAAATATAGAGCATATACAAATAAAAAGGGTTCCTTGGATTGATGTCTGACAATTTTCTAATTGATTGCGAAAGTGGAAAGCAGTATATAGTTGACCACCTACATAATTAGAGTGTTCATAAAACGAATTACATGAATTAAAAATCAATTTGCAATTCAATCGCCTTGCTTTGAATTAGGATTTTCTAATTGGAAATCAATCCATCAAAGCTAATATAATTCAATCTAAAAATTTTGGATCTTATAGGTTATATTTTGTAGATTTATAAATTGAGCTTTTAAAATTCATTTAAAAACTACAAATTAAAATAAACATAACATACTTCAACAAAATCCTACATGTTATAACCTAATTGAATGCAAGTATTTGATAACAAACTAAATTTTAGTATGAGAACTAATTAAAATAAACAAACAAACTTAAAAAAAAAAAATAAACAAAGTCTTGTCATTGCTTAATATTACTTTAAAGTGGGTTGGGTTTTTAATAAGCTTATAGCAATGCTGTAGGTTTGCATATTTATTTTAAATATATATAATTTGCATATTATATATAGTTTAGATTCATGGTTATAGGGCCAAGAGATACTCAATTTGTAATTTAATATATACCTATTGATTGGATTGAATAGATTGTTAAACACCTCTACTATATCTCTTGTGACGCCCTGCCTTTTTGGACAATCACTTAATTTTCTTAAACATCATTTCTTAAACTTTAATCTTACTTACTTAGTAAGAAAAATATTAAATAATTTTTTTTTCTTTTCCTTTCCTTTTAACATACTTTAAAATATACTTAAAGGTTGTTATTGTGACGACCTGTCTTTCCGGGCAGTCATTTTATTTACTTAAAACATCATTACTCAAACAGTTCAATTCTTACACTTTGTTATTTTTACAGTGTAATTTTTATACTGCATAACTTTATCAATGTACTTCTTTACACTATATTATTCTAATACTATATAATTTTTCATATTATTATACAGTATTTTTCTCCTTAAACTATATTTTTGTCGTACAAAATCCTTAACTTATTGCATTTTTAATATATTAAAAATGCTCGGGTGTTACAATCTACCCTCCTTAAAAATTTTCATCCTCGAAAATTAAAACCTTCCTGGATAGTTCATTTCCCTTATCACCTTTCCATTCTTAACATGCTTTATTGCATCATTACTTTCTTAATAAAATCTAAGTCTCCTACTTAGAACCTCGTAAACTTTCATCATTTCATTGATATATTTCTTTGAATTGTAACACCATACTTCTGCTGCACAACTCTGATATTTTAATATCTGAGGGCAGTTTCTATTCATTTAAAGGTTTAGCATTCTACTAATGAATGTTATTCTTGAAAATAGAGTTCATTTTCATTCAAATCACATCATGTCTATCAAAAGATTAGGGTCATCTAACCATAAAATTCATAATTTTTTGGTCCTATACCCATTTTAAAATTACATTTTTCTATAATTTTTCTCATAACATATAAATCCTCAAATTACATCCTTCAATCCGTAAGGTTTTGCTGACAGATTTGGCATTATTGTTCTGATCGTGATTCCCATCTGAGCGGTTACGAGATCATTAGCATGTCTCAGCTCAGCTACAAAATGCTTAAGCTCGAAAGGATCGCATAGTTAGTCATTTAACGGCTGATGGCTCTCAGGCACTCTTGTTCTATAAAGCACCGAAAATCACTTTCGGACCTCTATTATTCTGTTATCTTGATCTGCTTTTCCTCGTTATACATGTAGCCAATACCGAGTAACTCTAACAGAGTAAGATTTGCTCAAACAGACAACACCGTTTGGGACAAAAATATCATAACATGTCATGAGCTCATCTTCTTGACTTTTGAGTCGTTGGTCATCTATTGACCATCATTGACTATGTTTGGTCATCATTGACTTGACATCGCTAATATACGACAACTACCGTCAACTTGCGAGGATATTCTAGCATATAACATTACGTTCATCTTTTGACCTTTGCCTTTCTGTTGCTCATCTGGGTGTGTCGATATCACAAGCTATACTCGACATAAACACGTAATCGTTAAATATTAACTTTTTCTTCCTACTTAACTTAACTTACTTACTTGAGCTATGGTGTAGCAGATATATGACAACGTGAGATGGGATGGCAGGATATTGCACTGATAAAGTTATACAGTATAAAAATTACACTGTAAAAGTAACACAGCATATGAATTAGACTATTTAAGTAATGATGTTTTAAGTAAGTAAAGTGACTGCCCGAAAAGACGGGTCGTCACAGTTATAATTTTTGTTGCAACTTCTGTTGAAATATTGCTCAACATTTGACTTTAAAATTATTTCAAATCGTTTTTTGAAACTTAATAAGAAACATTAGCTGAATTGTAGCTAAAACTTTACTTTATAATTATATAAAACATTTCGTAAAATATATCTTAAAACTTTGACAACATTTCTTAAAATTTTGATTTTCCTAAAATTTTGAAAACACTATATCAATAATGGAAAAACATTTTCTTTGGGCATCAGAAATATACTGTAGTGGTATTCATACCTAAATTTTTGCATTTGTCCTCTTCAGCACCGAGCCCTTTAAATAGGTCTCACTGGTCACCTATAAGACTACCTACAGCATGAAGGAACTTTTATTGAGTTTTCGCTCAATAAGTTTACACATAGTCTCACAAATCATTAAAACACGCTTTATAAGTTTTTCCCATAAAAACCTTTCTCTTAAAACGTTTTTCATAAAACATTTTTTTTTAACATTTTTCTTCAAACATCCTTCATAAACCTTTTCTTGTAAACATAAAAATGTTTTTCATAAACATTTAACTTAAAAGAATCCTTAAAATGTTTTTCATAAATATAACACATAAACATTTCATAATAAGGAATACATGCAAAATCAAAATGCATGTTTCTATTTATGCTCAATTATGAGCTTTCAATTGTGAGCATCTTATAAACATTCATTTATTCATTTAACTTTTTATCCTTGTTCCTTAACCTTCCTTGTCTTATAAACTTTAGTGTTCGTACCAACATCATTAATCATAAGATCATAAACATGATGTTTTCTTTGTGAAAGACTTGAGACCATCGAACACTGAGGTCATAACTTTAACTTTACTTGTGTACCTCACATCAAGGAGGCTAGTACGACACTTTCTTTTTATTTTTACTTTACTTTCTTAGTAATTTTAGTGAACATATCAAATGCTATATCTTTAGCATATAAGTATTAAGCATATTAAATACAGTCATAATGCACACCATGACTTAATCCCTATAACTTATTACATAACCAATGCAACATAAAACTTATAACTTAAACCATAAAACATTATGCATTAACAAAATGCAAACATATTTTAAACATAATTATTGCAAACTTTTACTTCATCTTTAAAACTTTATACATAACTAGCGAAAACATACTTTAAAAACAACTTGTATAACAATTGCAAACACATTTACAAACATATATATATAAACATTTTAAAAATTGTTTACTTCATGTTGTAGGTGAGGTTTGAACTTACCTGTCTATAGCTCTAACATTTTCGTTTCCTTTCTTTTCCTTTCATTA
Source organism: Artocarpus hirsutus (assembly GCA_946598075.1). NCBI lineage: Eukaryota > Viridiplantae > Streptophyta > Magnoliopsida > Rosales > Moraceae > Artocarpus > Artocarpus hirsutus. The sequence goes on from CAMOHE010047780.1 coordinate 33,223, forward strand.
GTCGGCTTTCGTGTCTTGATCAAATAACACCTGACTTATTAGCTAATTCTTCATATTATCAATATGCTCGACTGATAATAGATTTTAATCATTGATTGTTCATTTCTTTTTACATAATTTGTATGCTATTGGTTTACTTTCTTTAACTTTGCTTTGTAACCCACCAAGGTTATCTTTTCCTTTACTTAACTCCATAACCCATCGGGTTATCACTCTTTTTACTTAACTCTATAACCAATTGGGTTACCTTTTTCTTAACTTTATAACCCACCAGGTTACCTTTCTTTTATTTGAACATCCTTACGATTTCGTTACTTAATGTATTACGAAACATTTTTCGACTAACAACGTTTTGCTAAATCGGAGCACACAACTCTGTTTTAGCCGTTTTCTAAAAAATGACGATTTTATCCTTAACGGGTTTTTCGTAAAGTTTGTAACTTGTTAAACTTTTTGCTTAACTTTACCTCTCATTTCTTACATGTTATGGAAAAATTTCCACTAAAAGGCGTTTTTCAACATCGGGCATTTCGGATCCGTTTTGACCATTTTTCATAAAATGACCATTTTTTCTTTGGTGGGTCTTTAAAAACTTTCGAAACCCGTTTTAAAATTTAACTTTCATTTATTTATTTCTCATAACATTGCGAAAAACCAAACAACACTTTTTCATTCATTAAAATTTATTTTATCAAAACTTTACAGTTTTGACCCGAAACTTAAAAATCTTTATATTTTTACCCTTAACGTTATTCATTTCTTTTCTTTCCTTGACTAAACTTTAAATATTTTAAAACTTAGCATTTATGATTATTCACTACCTACAGCAGTGCAGGAACCTAGTGTTCCCTGGTGAAAACCTAATTTATACACGATTTTATGGTTTTAGCCTGAAACATAAAAATCTTGACATTTTTGCCCCCAGGACAAAAAACGACCACTTTATACCAAATTATTCAGTTTTTTGCAAGGAATAAAACTTACAAAAGCTCCTTGGTTGAATTCAAAACTTTTCATAACGTTTTCATTTCATGAAATTTTGTGCTTAAAATTTTGTAAAATTTATAACTCTTCAATCGAGTAGAATTTTGACAAACTATCCACATTTGTCTTAACAATTTAGATAAGTTCTACAACTTTTGTGTTTTAACTTTCTTGAAATTCTAACGTTACAATGGAATTTTTGCTTGATTTTCAACTCTGTTGAATTTTTACAAAACTTTGCAATTTAGTCTTTTTAGAATTTTGTAAAACTTTGTTCATAAAAGTTGTTTCTCTCAATGTTTTGGCATATTCAATACCATGTTTGGAAAATATATTGGACTCTAAGGCCCTCAAAAAACATTGTTTCTTAAGAACTAGCTAAGCTTTGTATTCTAACAAAGTTTAATATCTTTTTCATTCTTTTGCACAAAACTCTACTTTTTTTCTTTCTATTATCATCACCATCAATATAAAACATAAAACAATCATGCAATAATGTCCATCTTACATGCCATAGCTCAAAACATTTCATCAAACATTTAGCATACAACAAAACATAAACTTTCAAGACTTGAGTTTAGAATTTTTACCAAGGTATTCCTTAAGCTTTTATACCTCCTCTTTGGTGCTTGTTCTTAGCTTAAATTCCTAAATATAATCATAGCAAAAACTCCCTCAAAAATTCATCCATAACTTGGAAGAAAACCATTAAAATCCTTAGGGAAAATGTTGAAATTTTTACCTTAAAACCCCTTAATCTCCTTAAGAAAACTTGCTTTTGTTTCGTTGCATGCTTTGGAGGCTTGAATTTCATCAAAATCTTGAGAGAGAACTGTCTAGGGGTGATGGGTTTTTGCTAGGGGAAAAAAAGGAAAAATTTCATAAAACCAAATCTTTTTAATTTTCAACAAGTCTTTGAATATTTATAGTCACCACTCTAGGGACTTGTTTACAAAGGAAAAATTGCCCATGTGGCACATTCTCCACCATTAGAGTGTCCCATTTTTTCTTTTTCTTTTTTTTCTTTTCTTTTTTTTTTTTTCCTTTTTGGTGACTAACTATGCTTAGTCATTGTTAAGCATCATTAAGTATAAAAGGGACAAAATTTGATTGGCCACATCAAGGGGGGGTGTGGTGGCAATTTCTCATCTATTTAAGTGTCCCATGGTGGGTCCCACATTTATTTTTGCACAGTCCAAATTAAAACTAACAGTATTTTTCTTATACTGTTGGTATTCTTTTACATACAACTCATGAGGTCCCACAATCTCCCAAACTTATTTACATCCATCACCTAATGTAATTCCTATACTATAACCTTAAACAGTCTAATTTCTGCCTTATATTACTTTTGCAGTGTAATTTTCACACTACATAATTTTATCAGTATACTTCTTTACACTACATTATTCTAATACTATATAATTTTTTATATTATTATATAGTATTTTTCTTAAATTGTATTTTTTTCTCAACATTTGTTGTAATATATTTTGCAACAATTAAGCTTTTTAGCTTATTTTCATATCTTTCATTTCTCATATAAGACTATAGCATTATTTTTACCCTTAAAAATCATGTTTTTGCTTTTATGGACTTTATTATAAAATTGAATTAAACAATAATCCTTGTGATATATATTTTTGCGTAACATAATCCTTAACTTATTATATTTTTAATGTACTAGAAATGCTCGGGTGTCATATCCCCTATGCTCCTTTATGCTATGTTTGATGGAATTGTTTGGTTATTTTTTCGATTGATCTTGCCTGTGATAATAGTTGAGAAAATTATGTTTTCTATACTTTTAAACAATGTGTTTATTTATGTTATATTCGAAAGAATTATGTTACACCTAAACAAAAGTAAGTTTCAAAAAGGTGGTAATGAAAATTCCACCAGATAGTTTTGTTCTTTCTTCTTTCGGACCTAATCTAAAGTATAATCAAATCTTTAGAAAATTTAAGACAGAAAGAGAGAATTAGACTACAATTTATTGAGATTAAAAATAATTAGAACAAAATATAACATTCTTAAGTAAATAACTTATTTAGATTAAAACAAAATTTGTTTTAGAATAAAATGATGTAGAAAAAAAATAAACAATATTGAGATCATGAGAAACCCAAACAAAAAGAAATAGAAGGAGAAAAAGAAGAAAAAAGATAAGGTAAAATTGAAAATTTAAGTGTTTAAAAAGAGTACGTGATTTTAAAAATGCTACATACTTAAATAATTTTAAAAATGCAATATTTGCTTACATAAAGTATTAACACTGTGTTATTTACCATTTAGTGCAATTTATCAAGTTTTAAAGGGGCCTAACAGCCCATTAAGAAGAATATGGGCCCACAAACCCCATCTTCGCATATTTCGATCTGTTACTTTGGATTGGGATTTTCCAATTCGAAACCAATCTATGAGACCTCTCAATTTAATTTAATGTAAAAAGTTTAGATTTTGCATATTTATAAATTGAGCCTTTTAAATTCATTAAAAAACTATAAATTAAAATAAACATAACATGCTTAAACAAAATCTCATTTATTACAACTCAATTAAATGCAAATTTTTGATAACAAACTAATGTAGCAAGGCAACAAATTAAAACAATCCAACTTAAATAAAATTACACAAAGTCTTATCCTTGCTTAATATTACTTTAAAGTGGGTTGGGCTTTTAATAAACTTACACTAGTGTAGTAGGTTTGCATATTTATTTTTTAAAAAAATGTGTAATTTACATAATATATATAGTTTAGATTCATGATTATACTGTTTAAAAGATATTTAATTGCAATTAAATTTATACCTATTGGATTAGATTGGAAGGATAGTAAACACCCTTAGTACGTCCACTACGCTCCGATATGCTATGTTTTGATGAATTGTTTGGTTCTTTTTTCTATTAATCTTGCCCTTGAAATAGTTGAGAAAATTATATGTTTTGCTATATTTTTAAAAATATGTTTATTTATGTCACACTTGAACAAATAAATTTCAAAAAGATGGTTTTAATATAAATGCCACCAGATAGTTTGGTTCTTTCCTCTTTTAGGCCCAATCTAAAGTACAACCAAACCCTTTGAAAGTTTTAAATGGGCCTAATAGCCCATTAAAAAGAACATGGGCCTATACAGCCCATCTTTATCGATTTCCCAACGGATTTGATGTTCTTTCGATTGAGTTCACATAAGATTGTGTCACCACGTTTTCCGGTGATGACACCAAGGTGGATACCATGTTTTGTTTATTCATAAACAAAAGAATTGTAGCCAATAATTAACAAGCATATAAAGCTAACAGGTTGGTGAAGCTATAGTTTATATTTAATTGATGAAGGAACATGGTTGAAATTAAATATTATCATTCTATAACTTGCATAGATTAAGCCAAGTAATTTGATTTACTCTTTAATTAATATTTACCCTTTAAAATGGTGTCTGTCTTTGAGGAAAAAAGGTCAAGCGATTGACTTTGGGAGTTATCCTCTCTTTTTTTTTAATTTTATTTTCAATTCTTTTTAATAATAACAATCTTAAATCCTAGACAATATATAAACAAATATAATGGCTAGGATTGATTGCTCTCCACTTTTGCTGATACATGCATTTTCCCTTTTATGTTTTCATTACATTTTTGGTTCTTTCAGGAGGAGGTGGCGTGCAACCAAAAACTAGAGGCCTTTTAGTGCCGTCCTACAAATACTTCCAAAATACCATTTGCAATTTTATGCATTCAAAACATGATTTTTGTAATTATTATGAGAAAGTGACAATCTGTCAAAGAAAATATCCTATAATAAAGTAGTTAATTGATCCTTAATAGCATGTAAAACCCAATTAGAAAACTACATGGTTTTCCTACCTTAGTGCCTAAAAACACCAAATAATGATCAAAGACATTCCGCCACATCGGGAAAGAAACAATGTCAACGACATTGCAGATCAAACATGTATATGTTAGGGAGAACAAAAAAATAAAAAAAAAAAGAAGAAATTATCAAGATGTTAAATTTACGTAATGTACTTTAAGTAGCTTCACCAAATTTACTATAAGCTTTAGCAAAAACAAAACAAAATAAAAATTGTGACCACCAACATACATGTTATTCATAAATTTTGGTCTTATCTTTTTCCGCTATCATCCCACGTCCCACGTGGTTCAATGAATACAAATTTCAACTGTGGATATAAAGACTACATATGAACATCATGGCATGTCCCCGACAATACAAAGCATATAAGCAGCTTTTCTCACAAATGTGTAATGGAAGGCTGATCATTTTGTTGATATAAAGACTCTCTTTCGACCTGTTTTTTTATGGAGAGACGTGGATTTTGTTTAAGATGATATTTTCTCCAATCATAGGGAACCAACCTTCGTTATGACAAGACTACAAGAAAAGTTGTCATTAGTGTCACAAAAGCTACATTAGCTTGAAAAAGATTTCTCCTAAGTGCAGTTTAGGAGCCGGTCACTCTTGGCGTGGTGTTTGCTTGTGGTGTGGGGTGTCTTGAGATTAGAGAAAAGAACATATCACCACTCGTTTTTGATATATACGTATATATGTATGTATAGAGATAGAGAGAGAGAGAGAGAGAGAGAGAGAGAGAGAGAGAGATTGTTCAAAAAAATGTTGGAGCTTTGGATTAAAAAATTGGAGAAGGAAGCAAAGGAGGGTTCAAATGTGTACCAATTTGAGTCACTTTACACTACACGTAAGGGAAGGTTGATGAGGAGAATGAGTTGTTGGCATAACAATCACATGGGGGCAGGAGAGATAAACCAAGCTTCTTCTCTCTCTGACATGTCCAAATTATGGTTTTCCTAAAAAATTCATTGCAAACCTAAGCATGTCCCCGTCCTTTACCCTTCTCATTACTACCCAAAATTTTAAACTTTGTCTAGACAATAAAAGCACCAAACCCAAAGTATACTTCTTGAACTTCCCAAATTGTCCACAAAAGAGTGTCTATTGCTGTCTCACTCTCTCATATATATACTCCCAATATTGATCACCATGTTGGTTATGATTTTATAAATGTTCTAACAAAAAAAAAAAACAATAAAAAGGTTTGGAGAATGAAAGAATTAGCACAATTGACAATGTTGTTCAAAGGGTTAGTGGCCTTTTCAGAATTTGGACATGGATCGACATCCAAGCAATATGCGGTGATAAAATTGAGCAATTTGAAAGCAAAACTTTAAAAAGATTAAGGGGTTTGAATTAAAAGGTTTAGATTCAAACAGATTTGTTACAGTATTTTTTTTAACAAAATTTGTCTTATTATATTATTTTAGGTTCAAAACTTTGGTCTAAATTATGTTCCGAAACAAGCTCTAGTTTCTTTATTATTATTATTATTATTGTTTGTATTGGTAAAAAGTAATATATGCATGCAATGTGTTGAAGCATGGGTAGTGTGGCAACTACTGCTGAAAAAGATATAGGAAATAATCAAACACTTGAGAGTGCGTTACATCATGTTCCCTCTTATATGAGTTTGTTTCCAAATGATATGATATGACTGAGAGTAACATATTGCCTAACCCCAAATTAAAATAAGAAACAGAAATATAAAAAAATAATAACCAACCATATTGCTTTTTTATTTTATTTTATTCACTCACTCTCTTTAGTGGGGTTACATCCTTTGACATCGTAATTAACCAACCTAAGAGTTTTCATTATTGAAACAAAGACCAAACTATTAGAATGAAAGAAACTAGATGGCTTGGAAAAAGATTATGTTGTATCTCCATGTCTTATACCCCCCCAAACAAAGCAATCTATGTGTTAGTCCTCAAAGTTGAGGCAATTATTATTCCTTGCTTTCTTTCCAATAAACAATTAATATTTGACGAACACGTTTCTAATGGTAATTAAAATCAAATACAATTTTTCTTTTTTTTTAAGAGAAAAATCTATACTTCCAAGCACCAAGTAGAGAACCCCATCTAAGTAAATCCACAAAGATCAAGAAGGATTTAACTCTTATTAATATAATATGTCTTCCATAAGTCCTTTAATTGAAAAAAAAAAAAGGAATTGATATAAAGCCTAAATTAAATTACTAACTAGTTAAATCAATAAAATTACTTGGATATGAACTCAATAATCTAGGATAAAAACCTCTAGTTGTATTATCCAACAATTAATCAATATATATTAAATGTCTTAAAAATAATATATATTAAATGATGTTTAAAATAATTAAAATTTGTATTTAATGGTGTGATAAACAAACACTATAATTAAAAATTGTTTAACGTACTTAAATAATTGATCATTCATACGGCGGAGTTGGAGGATGCAGCTGGACTGTAGCACACCACATAGTCAACTCTCAAACAAAGAAATGGACAAAAATGGTGAGAGTTTTAAGTGTTTTAAACGCATAGCTCTAGTGATTTGTTATTTTGTCTGTGCACTAGTCCAATCAAATTCAGTGCACCCTCATCTTGTTGTCCTGCCTATAGTTCTTTAATGCAAGTGTCCTTTGTTTAGTCCCTTTTATTTTGTTGTCTCTGTTCTTTTCAACATTAATAACTACAAATGAAATATTTTATGCCAAAAAATAATAAAAAATAAAAATCAAATGGAACATCCTCAGTGCAACTTGGAAGACATGGCTGTTTTTTACCTTTCTTTTTTTCCCCTCTATCTGACAACATCAATAGTTTATGTTAAAAGGTTTGATTTTGCAAAGATGTACTAATTACTCTCATAAAATAAACTACTATTATTAATCCACTTCCCGTTTTAGTTTCTAGTCCTCTTGTGCAAATCAAGGTCGTGAAGGGATTAAAAAAATGTCGCAAGGGTAACTACAGATCCTATACGGCGACATAATAAAAGGTGAAAAGATATGTTTTGCCTACTTGAGTCAAATTGTCTATTAAAAATAAGGGTTTTTTTTTTTTTTAATACAATTAGAGATAAATGTCACCACTTTTGAATGGAGTTAAGCGTAACTCGAATTCTCAACCTAAGATTAAGGTGGAGAAACTTATAGCCAACTAAGCTGCTTCCACTTATTAAGGAGGGTTTTTTTTGTCCAGATATATAATTGTATTTTAAAGTTATAAAAATATATATATATATATATATATATATATATTGTATATTTTTATGTTCAATACCTACATTTCAACGGTCAATATTTTCAAAAACAATTTAAACGCCCTTAAAAAATAAGAAACGAGGAAAAAATAAAGATTTAAAACGTGAAGGATATTTAAGGTTTTCTCATAATCAAAATGATTATTTGATAAAAAAAACGATAAGAGTTTAACATTAATAATTAATAGGAAGGTATGGATATAAAATTAAAATATAATGTTTGCATAGCCTCAAAATATAAGATATAAAAAACTATTAAAATATTATTTTCTCGCAAAGAAAATAGTCGACCTGAATTTTTTGTCAAAATATGTTAAGATATGGTCCAACATATTATGTAAAAAGTTAAAAAACAAAAATCTTTGATTGGTGAAATATTAGAAGTTTGTTATCAATCCCTTTCTTCTATATATTTATAAATTAATGATTTTTGGGTCAAAATTTTCGCCCCTGAACTGAATATCAGATATAAAACATTTAACACGTTATTGATTAACTTTCCTATATTCATATAAATTATAATAAATTTTTTATACGAAAAGCTTAATCCCAACCATGTCGTGGAATCTCTTAAAAACAAATCTTAACGTCTGCTAAAAGTTGAAGTTCTGGCTTGATCATGGTTTAACACTTCATTGAGGCTACCTTATAAAAACCTTGAAACAAATAAAAAGAACTCCATTAAGGAAAAGAAAAAAATGAAAATTTACAAGTGACTACTTGTTTCTATCTTTAATACACCATAAATACAAGAGCAAATAAATTATTTACGCCATAAATATAAAGATAAATAAAATTATTTATTCTATAAATATGCATTTACTCATTTAAATTTCAAAAATATTTTAATAGAAGGGAAAAAATTGAGTTGAATTTCTTCTATAAAAAGGGCAGGAGTTGAAAAGGGCGGATTTCGTAATTTGGACACGGGAGCGCATTAGTGAGCCCAAACCACTGGGGCCCAACAGTCAAACCCCCAGACCTGGCCCAATAATCGAACATATATTTGTTTTTTATTTAAAAAAATTGACTGTGATTAAAATCTAACACAATATTTAAAATATCTTAAAAATATATCTAATAATTTAGTAATTATTTTAATAATATTATATATTGTATTATATAATTACATATAAATAATTTTAATGATATTATTATGAGTCATTTATAGAATTTTTATAACTTAAAGACATATTTTAATCTATAAAACGTAATTGGGTCAATTGTTTCGTTAACTTTTTTGTTTATTTTCTTTTTTTATTTTTACAAAAAACTGAAGCTTCAATCTCAACCATACGTTTTTTACTCCAACTAAATATCTTGTCCGTCCAATCTGTCTCGATATTTTCAACTCCCAAAAAAGGTATTCATAATAATGCCGTCAGATTCAGTTTCGAAAACCAGGCCAAGCAGACTTGTTCGTTCAAAGTTACCATAATACCCCTCCATTTCCTTCTGCCTTGGAGCAACACTTGCGTAACACTTGCGCCGGTTGTAGGTGCAAAATTGGAGGGTAATATGGAAATACGATTAAATTACCGAACCCCTTTGAGCCAGTTCACCTTTTCCTCTCTGTCTCGTTGGTTCCGTAAAGAGGAAAAAAAATATATATATATATTAACCCTTTGAGTAACAATGCCACGCGCCACCTCGACAAAGTGTAGATTTAATTAACTATTTTATTTATTAATTATTAGTATTTCAATGGAAAAATTTCAGAAATATGTATTATAACCCAAATTTAAGATCAATTTATGAGTTTTTTGTAGAAAAATATTAGGGACCCAAACTTTAAGATCAATTTGTCTGTTTTATGCTTTTAATTATTTGTGTGTTTTAATTTGTGTGTCTCTGCTTGAAAAATATTCTATAAAATCGTTAAAATATTATAACAAGGTATGAAAAATATATTACAAAAATAAGACATTATCCTTTTAGAGCAAATAACATATTTTTGATAGTTAAATTATTATAAAATTTTATTAAATAATTATCTTAATTTTTATTTTGATATAATTCTTAATTTTAAAGCATGTTAAACAATGTAGTTTGGACCGCAAAATTTTGGTTAAACATAGTGTACAAATTTAGTTACAATTATGTTGCTAAATAAACTATTGAAAGCTACGTAGTACCAGTGTCACGTAATTATATTCTTTCTATTTAAGACTCAAAATTATAAGGAGAAATTGATTGTCCTCTTTACGTAAAAAAAAAAAAATTGAGAAAAATACGATGATTATGACTTACGCGTTATAGATGTGAGTGGGGTTGAAGAGAGTGACAGGAAGCCCAGCAGGGAGATAACTACGTCTACAGACAAAAGCCACATAAAAAAAATAAAAAAATAAAAAAACAAGAAAAAAAAAAGGAAAAGAAAACTAGAGAGAGAAAGAGAGGGAGAGAGAAGGGAAGGCACTTTTCCACTTTTTATACGTTGCACGCATCCAAATAGCAGAAAACAGAGGGAAGACAAAATACTCCCAAAAAAAACACACCAGAAGAGGTGAAGCCAGGAGAAGAAACCACACCAAAACCAAACAGAAGAAAAGAAAAGAAAGAAGATGATGGCTCAAGAAGAAGAGATAAAAAAAGAGGAGAGAACAGAAAAAAATGTGTCTTTGAGGTTTCACTTCTAAGTTCAAATTACAATTTGACTTTCAGCTCAAGAAGAAGAAGAAGAAGAAGAAGAAGAAGAAGAAGAAGCAACATCAACATGAGCAAAACTAAGGTGTGTTGTGTGATGGGTTTGTAAAAAAAGTTGTCTTTGTTGAGCCTAGAGAGAGAAAAAAAGAACACCCATCTATTTTTGTGTGTTTTATTTTTTATTTGTTGTGTCTTGAGAGAGAGAAAAAAAAGCTGGAGGTTTTATTTAGGGGTGTTGTTGGGGAGAATTGTTGTCAATCTTTGTTCTGTTAGCGTTGTTGTCTGTTTTAGATGAAGGCCATGCCCCTATCCTTTGAGGAGTTTCAAGGGAAGGGGGTGTTAGATTTATCTTCTTCTTCATCATCTTCCTCTTTAGATTCACCTCAAAACTGGAACAACAACACCAACACTTTGAACACCATAAACACAACCTCAAACTCAAACTCAAACACAACAACCTTAATAACCAAAAAAAGCAGCAGCAGCAGAGACAAGATTTGCTATGTGGGCTCTGAGCCCACGTCAGTTTTGGACACCAGAAGAAGCCCAAGCCCTCCCACTTCCTCCTCAACCCTGTCTTCCTCGGTCGGCGGCGGCTCTAACGGCGGTGGGTCCCACTCCACCGACACCACCCCCACCGGCGCGGCTGCGGCTGCGGCTGCTCCTGATCCGGTCTTCGGCACCAACAACTTCTCAGTGACAACATTACTAGGGGAAGAAGAAAAATGTGGGCTTGGAATGGAGGATTGGGAAAGCGTGTTGTCTGAGTCACCGGGTGGTCAGGAGCAGTCCATTTTGGGGTTGATCATGGCCGATGTTGACGACCCTTCTCTTGGCCTCAACAAGCTTTTGCAAACGACGACGACAACAACGACAACGACAACATCAGGAGGAGGAGTTCCTCATGCTCAAGACATGGAATTCAATGCTGGCTTTGGAGTTGTGGATGATCAAGGTGGGTATGGATTTGAACCTAGTCTTAATATGATAGACCCTTGTTCTTCTTCTGATTTCCCTTTTCATAATGATACCCCAAATGCTAGACTTGCCCAAAACTCAAACACAAACCCAATGATGTTTTCTAACAATCTCTTGCCAGTTGTTTCTCTCTCTCCTGTTGGTTTTCCTCATCATCATATGGAGTCTCTTGTGGATGCAAAGCCTCAGATTTTCAACAACCACCCTCCTCAGATGGTGATGATAAACCAGAACCAAGCTCAATTGTCTCACAACCCCACATCAGCCTTGGTCATGCCTTTGACATACTCCCACTTGCAAGAACACCACCGTGTCGTTTCTCCACCACCTGCCAAGAGGCTCAACACTGGTGTTGGTGGGGCCAATTTTCAGGTCCAGCAACAGCAGCTACAATTGCTCTCACACCAGATTAGGCCAACAACAACAGGCATGGGAATGATGAAGCAGAAGAATAGTGGTGGTAATGCTGCTACTACTACAACTAGTGATGAGCAATTGTTGGCGAGCCAACAGCCTCAGCCTCAGCCTCACCAGGCTGTTCAGCAGGCAATAACTGACCAACTCTCCAAGGCCGCAGAGCTGATCGAAACCGGCAACCCGGTACTCGCGCAAGGGATATTGGCGCGGCTCAATCACCAGCTCTCTCCTCTTGGTAAGCCTTTCCAAAGGGCTGCTTTTTACTTCAAAGAGGCCTTGTTATTGCTCCTCCAATCCAACAACAACAACAACAACAACAACAACATTCCGTTTGCTTCTTCGTCTTCGTCGTCGTCACCTTTCAATCTCATTTTGAAGATTGGGGCTTACAAGACCCTCTCGGAGATCTCGCCTGTTCTCCAATTTGCAAATTTTACTTGTAATCAAGCCATTCTTGAGGCCACAGAAGGTTTCACTAGAGTTCATGTTATTGACTTTGACATAGGCTATGGAGGTCAGTGGGCTTCTTTTATGCAAGAGCTTGCCTTGAGAAATAGTACCAGTGGTGGAGTTGGAAATGGGTCGGTTTCTCTTAAGATCACCGCCTTTGCATCTCCGTCCACGCATGATGAATTCGAGCTCGGTTTCACTCAGGAAAACCTCAAGCGCTTTGCTTTGGAGATCAACTTGGTGTTTGAGCTCGAGATTTTGAGCCTTGAGATGTTAAACTCTGGCTCTTGGCCACTCGATCTTCATGTCTCGGACAATGAGGCAATTGCTGTGAACCTCCCTATCGGTTCCTTCTCCACTTACCCCGTGTCCCTCCCTTTGGTCCTCCGCCTTGTGAAGCAGCTATCTCCAAAAGTCGTGGTTTCATTAGAGAGAGGTTGTGACAGAACAGATGTCCCATTTTCTCTCCAGCTTGTCCATGCCCTTCACTCATATTCGGGCCTGCTCGAGTCCCTTGATGCCGTTAATGTCAACCTCGACGCAATGCAGAAGATAGAGAAGTGCCTGCTTCAGCCAGGAATAGAGAAAATCGTGCTCGGCCGCCACAGGAATTTGATGCTAGAGAGGGTGCAGCCACCTCCGCAGTCATGGAGGTCCGTGTTTTTGAATTTGGGGTTCTCACCGTTGGCATTCAGCAACTTCGCTGAGTCGCAAGCCGAGTGTTTGGTGCAGAGGACTCCGGTTAGGGGCTTCCATGTTGAGAAGAAACAGTCTTCTTCGCTTGTCCTCTGCTGGCAGTGGAAGGAGCTCGTCTCGGCCTCAGCTTGGAGGTGCTGAAAATTGCTGAAGTTAAAGAAAGAAAGAAAGAAAGAACCAGCATTTTGACATATTGGTTCTCTCTACAACCAATTGATTTTTCTTGAGGTCGGTTGGAGGTGCTTCATAACCTACTGCTTCTAGTTTTTTTCCTTTTTTCTTCTTATCCTTTTGGAAGATTTTTCTTTTTCTTTTCTTGTGCTTCTTATGCTAATTGTCTATGTGCTGTAGGCCCTATTATTTTCCAATCAAGAAACCAAAAACCGTTTCTAGTTAACTTGATGAGGATGCTTTGTACAGTTCTTGGATTCTCAGTTTCTTTTACTTCGGATTTGGGTTATTATTTGTTTCTGTTTCGTTTCCTTTCTCCATGATCATTGTGGTGACTGTTATTACATTTTGAACACCAAAGACAAAAAGTTAAAAAAAAAAAACCAAGAAAAAATTTACCATTCAATGTGATGTTTTTTGCCCTTTTGGGAATCCTGTTTTGTTCTCAAATGCTCTTCCAAGTTTTCATCACATATCAAGGTCCATCATGAAGAGAGACAATTATTTGGTATGCAAATTAATCATACATCACGCGTATAAAAGTACGGTCTGTTTGTAATTCAGATTGGCTCTGAAACTATTATGACTGGTCTTTGGTTAGTTTTGGTCCATCCGTATGGTATTTGTAATATGGAAGCATGTGTATATGGATTTGCGAATTTGCTTTTGGGATTTTGGTTCAGTTTTTGCTAGAGTACTTCTTTAAAAGCTTTAAACCCCATTTGTTTGCTTATCCCGCTTTCTAGCCTTTACTTTTGGCATTCTACTTAGCCCGGGACAAAGTGAAACTGTTTTGGCTAAGATTCAAGTACAAGCTAGGCCAGGTTCTCTTATAGCTTTTGTCAATCTGTATTTGGAACCCCATTTTGACCAAATTATACGTATAAAACCAGTTCTTAAATGTTTGGGGCCTTTTTTCGCATCGGTATTCCACTAGTAACGTTTGTTTTTAAATTATTAGATCGGGTGATATACTTTTTTTTTTTTTGACGACTGAAACAGATACCTTTTGGTTGGTTACGTTTTCAGCACCTCAGAAAAAACTCTCCATCTGTATATTGGTTTTACTGATTTAGGAAATTTTTACGACAAAAACTGTCATTTTTTACAAGAAGTAGAAATTGTTGTTTAGTTTTAAGATTAATTTTTCTACGGTCTGATTTATCAATGTCTATATAAACAATTTACAACTCGTGCAGTATAGAATTGCCTCCATTCACGTATTAGATCATTGAAAATTTATTCTAACTGCTAAAAACGAGTAGTGAAAAAAGACAGTTTAAACCGTCAAAATTTCTTCGCTTTTAACGTGGACATTCATAGCTCAAACCATTAAATTTAGTCAAATGCCTAATAAAATTTTCCAAACTAGATTGGAGATTGAGTTCCTCGTATGTTACACTTCCGGTCTCCAAGACAGGATGTTGGCCTAAATTCCCTCTCGATACATGCATGTTTGAAGCTCCAATTCTTTAAAAATATCTTCCGGTTGATGTCAATTATGGAGGTTTATTAAATTATCATCCTCATCATATTTTGTTTTTATCCCTCCCTCATGTATTTAATTATATCTTAGATTAGACATGATTTATCATGCTAGTTATGCATGCCAAAGGCTACCGGATACCATACATTTAAGTTAGTTTTTGTTAGCCTAATATTTTTTTCCTCCCTTGACGAAATCACATGGGTGCTGTACCACTGGACCCCCACATGATTAGGTTGGAGACTTTTTCTTTTTTAGCACCTTGGAAGCTCCTCATTTAACTATATTTTTATTTTTGTTTTTGTTGAACATCATCATATTATTAAATGATTAAGGCCATGTTGCATGAACAAAAACTGTTTGGCTTTCCTTGTATTTATTATCATTATTACTTGTTATATAATATAAAGTTTTATTTTTTCCCCCTGGACTTGTTACAATATAAAAAAAGGCAGCCACATAGGACGGCTTCATGGACAATTATAAAAACTATAGTATACAGGGAAACATTTTTTTTCAAATATTATATATATATATATATATTTCAATAAAACTTTATATGTCAAAGGGTATTATTTAATTTATGAGATTAGGTTATATGTGCCCTTCCTAGCATGATAGAACACTGGTCCAACAAGGCAAACAAGGGTGTGCGTTGTAACGCCTATGAAGATGGGCAAACCCTTTATTTTAAAGGTTGAGCACTCTTCCAAGTAAACTCAAAAATTAGTTGTCCTCGTGCCCAAGTCATCCTGTGGCATATGCTCTAAAAGAAAACATAAAGAATATTTGTTACCATCACGCTTGAAGCAAAATATAACATGTAAAGTTGAAGCCTGTTTATATTGCTTGTTTTCTGACGTGGCTATTTGTGTAGTTTTACTTTTGGTCGTATAAGATGACTCTTTAACTCTTTTTTTCCCCTTCTTTTAAAAGAAGAAGAAGGAGACCTAACCACTAACAATACTTTGGAAGAATGCAAGGCAGAGTGTTTGCCACAACGTCCATAAAAAGGTGAGAGTACTATGGTAGAGTTACACAGGTCGGAGCCAAAAAAATTAATGAGCAGGGACGGAGGTGTGATTGAACTAATAAGATAAGAAGTGATTTATTTTTTTTTTTGTGCTTTTTAGGAGAGGATATAGAATGTAATTTTAAGGGTCGGAATACAAATAAGGGAAAAAAAAAGTTCATGAGAGGCAATCGTCCACCTTCCTCCTTATATAGCTCCGTCCATGGTTGGTAGGGTATGAAAAAAACACTTCCAATTGAAGTGCTGGAAGAAGTGATGTAAAATTTTCATATTTATTTATTTTGATCCAATTTAAACGCTAAGAAACATACGCCATAATAGAATATATCCTGCTCTAGAAAGCTAAAGAGAAATGTGATAAATTAGAATATATATAATACAGAGCGAAGAAAAAAAAAATCAACATGGCGAGGTCTCTCACTCTCCCAATGCTCACGTCGTCGCTACCCTACCAAAAAAAAAAAAAAAAGGGTTGGCTTTCTAAGACATTGTTTGGGGTTGAGATTGGAATTCTTTAAAAGATGTTCTTTTCTGTTTTGATTAATTTCCTTGCATTATTAAGTTAAAGTTTTATGTAGTTATATTGAATTCATTGTATCATGAATATTAAATTTCATCGAGAATATAAAATCAACTGCTACAAGAGTTTCAATCAAATAGATCATGTCAGTTGTCAAGTCCTTATCCATCTACACGGATTGGACTAATAGACATATAATGGCTTGATTGAGAACTTCTATTAAAGTATTATGATTAAATTACTATTAGACAATATAATATATAACAATTAATCATTACAATGTAAACTTAAATGAGGATTACCAGTTGTTTAAAGCAAAATTATAAGAGGGGCAAAAAAAAAAAAAGTCATCAATCATTGTTTTAAGGTATTCAAAGAAAAAAAATATTGGATTCTTTTATATTGCATTTGCCCGTAAAACCAACTTTTGAAAGATTCAACTTGAAGCACTAAATTATCGTTGATTCATTGGTAAGACCTAAGAGGATGAAAAATAGAAAAAAAAGGAGAAAAAAGAAGTTACAGGGAGGAAAATGCAAAGAAAAAAAAAAGAAATTATCTATTCAAATTTATGTTATTATAGATATTAATATTTAAACAAAATAAATGAGATGTAATTAAGGGGAAATATGTATTTTATAATGCATGCATATTTTTTGGATAATTTTTCTCTTCTCTTGTCCTTTTTTTAAGGATTAAAGAATAATAGGCATCATGAAAATTTTTAATTTTCTAATTTTCTCTCTACCTAAGAGCTCGATATTCTGTTTCTTTTTCTCTCTCTTTAAAATCTCACCTCTAATTTCTTTTCCACCACTTTTCTACTCTACCAAACACAATTTAAAAGTTTGATATTTAAAAAAATAATAATTAAGATTTTTAAATAGACGTTTAATTATAAGGTCTAAAACTCTCAAATCCAAGTTATTAAAGAGATGTGCTTCCAATTTTAAAAAAAAGAGAGATTAAAATTTCTTAAGTAAAAAAAAAACATTTTTTTCCGTCATGTAATTGGAGTTTATAAGGTGGGGAGGGCCTACTAGGGCTTAGCGTGGAGCCCAGCAAAGCAAATGCCAATCCGACGATTTTGACCGATTGTCTCATGTGTTTGCACAACTGGGGACACGCATTGAAGATGACGTGATTTCTCCTACTTCACCAAACGGGGTTGGGGTAGGGCCCACTAGAATGAATGGTCGTAGTCGCACATTCCACGTGTACGGTTGATGTTGCAATAACGTTTCCGTCGCTTTTTCTTTCAACTTTTTTCTTGGGTGTTGAAGAACAACAGTCCAAAAGTCTACGCACAGCATTGAAGACAGTCAAGGGGCCCTATATATGTGTGCCTCAGGCCTAGAACTACATCTGCCTATGAACACAATACCCTGTGCCTCTTTTCATGCTAATAATTCACAACGCCATCTTGAAATGTCTCTATGAAGCTGATCAGCTGATCTGGACCGTCCGATCAATGTTATCATTGTTTAAACTTAAATTCGCAGCCAAATGGTATTGAATATTTGTCTACTTGGTTCTTTGATTGCTTTCTCTTGTAGTACTGGTTTGGTCAACATTAATGGCTTCTTGAAAAGTGGTTCTAAGTTTTGAAGAATTCCTTAATGGTCATGACTCATGAGGGAAAAAAAAAAAACGCTAATAGGTGTATAGGAACAACATTGGAACTATGATTTAATTAATACAATTTTTCTACGGTATTTTTTTTTTATATACTACAATATTTTTTGTTTTAATTTGTAGCTTTAACTACGTTACTAAATGTCTTATAATATACCATACCGTAGAGTTGTACGCTCTTAGAAATTGTTTTTATTTTGAGTAATATAAATTGGGCTTGGTTGCAAGTGGAGCTCACACAGGGGGAGTTCAAAAGCATAACGCACATGTTTTGAGCAATGATATCATCTTATGCTGTCGATAGGGTATGACTAAAACCCTGCCGATAGTACATAATTTTCAACTATATATTAGATATTTATTTCGTTTTGTTAAATTGCCGCAAATTTGATCTCATAATTAACAATTGTTTCATATTAATAGAGTATTTTCTTTATATTCTATTACAAAATTTTATTTATTCATGACCTGACGCTTAAAAACTACAAACAATGCTAGATTTTTTCTTTTTAAATTAACACATTTCATAACAATGAACATGTTTTCTATAAATAAAAATAATTTTTATATATGTAGCATCGAACCTATAACCCCTAGAAAAAGCCCTTCATAACTTCCTTCCCATGCCATTGGACCAAAGGTTTTGCGCAAACAATGTTGGTAGTTTATTTTTTTGTTGTGTCCTACCTCCAAAAATCCTCCTTAACTTTATCCTTTTTTTTTTCCTTTTTGGACGGTTGGATAATGAAACAATATTACTCTGAGCCCTGATATGATTTTAAGCAAAGCACTGCATGCATGGGCCTGATTTACATCTGCCCCTTGATGAACTTTAATAATAAATTTGATTTGCATGATGATCTTTGGTCAGAATTTGGGATTGGCTTTATTACTTCAGACCAAGATCATGGAACACTGACGATTAGATTCTCTTCCCATCTTCTTCTTGCTTCATGATGATATCACCATGTTGTTATTCCCTTTTTTCATTGTATCACAATCTCCATACCTCAAGTCAAGGTCTTGGATTGCTCTTGCTTTCTAACTTTTATTTTCTTTTTATTTTTTTCCCTTTTTTCACTCTTTTTTTTTTGTTTAATTTTTGTTGTAACTAAAACTTTTAAACTAATTTTTGTTTTTAGTCATGAAATGTTTCTGTGACTAAAAGTTTTAGTCACAACAAAAATTAAACTAAAGTTTGTAACTAAATACATATTAATAACAACAAATGTTGTAATTAAAAGTTTTATTAAAAACTGTTATGATTAAAAATCTAATTTTTTGTTTTATTTTTTATTTTTACTCAAAACTTGTTTTCAACTGGGATAGTGTTTTTCTTGCGCTTTCCATTAGAGCTATCCAATTTCTTAACTTGGTAAAAACCTAAAGACAAATGGAAGCAATGGATTTTTGTTTGAAATTCCTTCCATGCAGATGTCAGTTGTCACCTTTAAGCACAAGGACACACATTGGAGTTAGTACTTTTTGTAGTACTGATATTAAAAGTTTAGCATTAATTGTGCTTATAATATTAATTGTTAAGGATTGCTCATCAGTTTACTACATTTGGTGAGGACAAATACAGATAATTTTGCATAAAAGTGTGAAGCAAACTGACCTTTTTCCCCCTGATCAGCTTCTATTGCAGTGGAATTGAGGGTGGATACCCCATTGCTTAACTCTTGTCTTTGTCATCTCTCAATGGCTTCAACTACAACCAAAATAATGCCCCCAAGTCAACTACTGAAAATGCCCACAAATTCTGTGAGCCCAAGAGATCAGATCACTAGCGTAGTGGCAACAAAAAGCCATTTCTTCTCCGTTGGTTTAATATATTGAAGGATATATATGTTTCAGAAAAGATATTGCCCCAAAACTATTATATTTTATTGAAGAAAAGCATTGGAGTATGGTCTATATGGGAACAAAGGGAATTTTTACTATATCCACATAATTAGCTTTTTAAAAAGGCTACATGTGAACAGTCAGTTTCAGGATGAAGAGTTGTATAACTATTAACTTACTTGGCTGAAGAGGAGGTGGAACCCTTGCCTTCCACAAACTAAACAAACCCACATGAAAGTTTTTAGCTTTAGGGTTGTAATTGTCAACGAGCATAAAGGGTACAACCACCCCTATGGTATGGTATGGTCTAATAATATCTAAGAAAAATTAGAGTCTGGTTAAGAACCATAATTCGAACTACAATTTTTTTTTTTCAAATCAGTTTTATTATTTTACAAATTTTACATTGCTACCATGTTTATAATTTTTAAACATAACTAAGAATCTGGCTATATATCTAACTTTTTGTAGTGCTTTTAATGTGTTGGTAAGAGGGGATTAATTTGGAATCTTGATTATTGGAGACTTATTGAGAGGGAATAGACGTGCCCGTTGATCTGAATTGGGCATCATAATCTGTTAAACTAGTATTGGTGGTTCTTTTATTGGCCTCTATACGCTGCCGCCCATTTGGGAGGAGAAAGGGAAAGAGCATAAGCAAATTATAGTGGAAAAGAGGATTTCCTTTAGAATGCATTATTTTTCTCAGTATTAGAAAAAACAATTTGAATCCCTCTTGAATGGACTTGCAATAGTTGTGGCTTTAGTCACTCAGAAGCTGAAAGCTGCTTCCATCATGAAGAGGAACAGAGAGAGAGAGAGAGAGAGAGAGAGAGAGAGAGAGACATCTAGACATGGAAGCCCAAAAAAGTAGCACACTTTTTTTTTTTTGTAAGCTCTAACCAAAAATAAGGGAATAAGTAAATAAAAGAAAAGAAAAGAAAAGAAAAAAAGATCAACCTGCCTTGGAAAGTATAATGATAAAAAACTTTTCATTAAGGAATTGAGGTAAGCACTTTTGTCTTGGAGATGCCTCCTAGGAGTGCGGAATTCAGTTATTTTGAAAGAACAAAAACATATGTGCTAAAGAGGGACTCCAAAGACATTTTGGCAGCTTTTTTGTCCTCTCCAAATGTTCAAAAATAGGGTAGGACACTATCTAAAGCTTAATTCAAACACCCATTTTCAATCAACCTAAAGCCACAAATCAATCCTTCTAGAGTGTATAGCAAAAGGCGCATAAAAGAAAATGGGACCCTCCTTTTGCATGGCAAAAGAATATATCGAAAAAGTGCTTTATCAACTATATGTAATCCAATGATTACTCACTCTTCAATCCATCCATGATCGGATGGGATATTTGAAGAGAACTGCTTTGATCGATCAACCAAGTGAAATCTTTCAATAATTCACTGTAGCGGGTTCAATTATTATATAAGAATCATATTCCATATCATTTTTTGTCACTAATATACATTGTACTATTATTCAAATCCCATCCCCCCACCCCCCCCTTTTTTTTTTGCCCTCTCTTTGATCCTTATCACACATAATTTTCTTTAGGTTTCACTTCTCACATGTTACTCGAAACACGTATTCGAATCGAATCTTTGTAAAATTGACATTTCCTTAGTAGCGAAGAAATGTTTCAAAAGAATTTATAAAAGATGCTCTCAAGAAAATTATACTCTTGTAATATGTAAATATATATAATGATAATGATGTGCTTATTTTATTTCCGCTTTTCCTTTTTTTTTTCCCGTAATATAGCATGCTTGCTCTTGTTTGCCATGCATAAACAATTGGCAATTATTTTTGCACCGTCTTAACTAAAGAATGAACAAATAATTCACATGCTTGTCCTTCTAACATATACAACAATTTTGCCATGATATACTCGTAGCAGGTTTAAAATTTAAGAACAGGGAATTGAGGCATAAGTAATCGAGGAATTAGTTGATAGATACGTAATTAATAAACGGATGATAAAGTACTAATTATAAGAAGTCTATACTAAAAAATTAACAAATAATTCACATGTTTGTCCTTCTAATGTAGATAAGTATTTTGTCATGACTCATGATACTCGTAGCAGGTTTGAAAAATTAAGAATATTGAATTGAGGCATAACTAATCGAGGAAATAGTTGGTAGATAGGAATTAGTAAAGGGAGGATAAAGCACTAATTATAAAGAAGTTTAAACTAAGGAAAAAAAAGATTCGATTTATATGTCTCTTGTACATATTTATGCTCATTTTTTTTCTCTTTAATAATATCATGTTACGTCAATTAAAATATTATTCCAATTATAATAACATGTATGTTAGTTACAATATTTCAATTGATGTAACACGATATTATTGAGGAGACAAGAAAAAAAAGATATGTGAACCGAATTCACAAAGTAAAAATTTAATAAATATTTTAAGAATTTAAGCAGAGAAAACACAATGCAAGATGAACAAACTAATGCCAAAATCATGCGGGCATCCAAAGCAAATAGCCTAAGAAAAGTAGTAAGAAAAAAAAAAAAAGAAAAGTAAATTAAAGTTAGTAGGGCTAGCTTATAAGGTGGAAGATGTGGTGTGGGGTTGAGATTTACATGGGTGTGCGTGTGCAAGAAAAGTTAGGGTTTTGTAAGCAGACAATCTTTAGCTTCTCTATATCTCTCTCTTTCTCTCTATTTCTTTCTTTTTTCTCTCTCTCTCTTTACTCTATTTTAACTTTTATAGATGCTTGCCCACCCCACCATATCTTCTCTCAAGCCTCTCTCTCTCTCTCTTTCTCTTTCCCCTCGATGTTGTTTTTGCGATTTTTCTCTTCCTTTCTTCCTACTTTGCTCTCTTTTTCTAATTTTTTTAGTCGGCTTAGAAACAACGCATTCTTTGTATCCCACACATTTCCTTTTCTTTTATGCCAAAAACCCAAAAAGTAAGCACTCATATGATTGTCAAAAGCCACTTATCGTAGGCCCTCCATTAACTTAACAAGACACATTCATTGGTGTCCCTTCACTCCCTTAATGCTCAACTCTCTCTCTCTCTCTCTCTCTCTCTCTCTCTCTCTCATTTTCATATATTTGGATGGTGTGTTATGGCTCCACACAAAGCTTTGCATGAATGATTTGGCTCGCCTCCTATGCATAGCTCGTTTCTTTTTATCCCTTCTTATATTATCTCCA
>CAMOHE010047780.1:58035-100886 GCA_946598075.1 Artocarpus hirsutus
GAACCCGAGAGAAACGAGAGAGAGAGAGAAGAGAGAGAGGTGAGCGTGAGAAAATGAAGAGAGAGAGAAAGGAAAAGTGAAATAAATAGAAGAAAAGAGAGAAAAGCAGTTGCATAAAACTGTGTGCAACCACACTCTGTCTTCAAATTAAATTGTTTTATTAAAACTTAAATTAACAATCAAAAACAATTTAGAATAATTTAAAAATCATCAAAAGTAATTAACACAAGGTTTCCACAAAAGTAATCAAATTATGTTTAAAACACTTATCATGGCACACTAACTCACCATTTAATATTCTAATTCCATTTAATTAACTTCGGGGTGTTACACAAAGTACGTATATAAATACGTCTTTTGCTTCCATGATCAATCATGGAAGCATGTACAATATGGAGCACGTAAGAATCTTGTTATTAGAGCCTTTGAATAATTTGCGTCTATTTCTATTCTAAATCCATTTAAATTAAAAGAAATTGCTAAGCATGTTTTTTATTTCTAGATTTCTAAGTCTCAAAATACCACCATGAGCAAGCACTCAAAACAATTTTACTCTCTGAAATACTCTAGTTCTAACTGAATCAAGTGCATATATGGTGAACGTTTTTATTGTGTATAAAAAAAATTAGATGAAAAAGATATATATATATATATATATATGTATATGTATGTATATATATTTACTATGCCACTAGGTGTTGCCATAAAGCAGATGATATGTTTAGTTGTATTTCTTTTGAAGAAAAAAAGGTACAAAATACACAAATATTATAAATGTTGAGCAACTCATTTTTATGGTTAATGCCATTTGTCATATATTTTGATATACACACGTAAGGCGAAGAAGATGAGTTAGAAAGGTCACAATTTGCATGAAATTTTAAAAGGGTTGGCAATCTCTAGTTTGGACCATCCATGTCCTTTGAGTGGTTGGTTGCAAGTTGGAGATATAATTGGTGACAACTTTTCTTCAATTATTTTAGTCCTTTCGGTTATGTGATAAGAGATTGACTTTTGTTCTTCAATCGTAATCATATTTCATACTTCACACTTACACGGTGCAAGAAAAAAAATATAAATAAAAGAAGTTGACAAGCAATCATAATTACGTTTGATATTAGAAAACTATCTAAAAATGGGTGAAGGTGGGGAATTCCTTGTTCCAATTAGACCTCCCTTTGTCTCCCCCGACTAAGGTTGAAATATTTGAACCCATGTATCACTTTCAATTTTGAAGTAATTAATGATTTAATGGGTCAACAACTTGGGAGCTAAATCATTATTGGAAATGGGAAAATTTTTATATTATTAAGTCAAAAAAATTAGGTGCTTTGGGCATGCCTTTGCCCACTGATGGAAATTGTTCATTTGTTTTTGTTTCTACTTGGCATATGAATGGGCCAAATGGTTGTGTAGTGTGGAAACATTACCATGATTCATGACCACCGGAAAATTAATTGTGTGTTGGAAATTAATTTTGTTTTTTTAGGGGAAAACAACAAGTTATGATGAAAATACTTAATTGACACAAGGCAGTGTGCTAAATTTAAATTGGATCTCAAAACACACCCTGAATTTTTGTGGCAGCACAATTCTAGTGGTGAAAATGATCATAAAACGAGTAAGACAAAAATAAATTTATAAAATTTATGCGGTTAAAAAGTTAAAAAAATAAATATCTCTAAAGTAAGGTGTTTAAATACCAACCAACAAAAGTCACTAATTGTTAGAATGGTGGGTGGCATTATAAGTCATTATCTTAACTACCAAGTTAATTATGACAAGATAGAATACTTGCCATTGATTATCAAATAATTCCCATTTTTTAAATTGTGAAAATTTTGCTTCAAATGCAAAATCATCGTTTTTCTATCATAAATACAGTTTTGTAATGCCAGCTAAGTTGAGTCTGACTGAACATTAACGTGGTCAAATTTTCTTTTATGCCGAGCGCAAAGTCCGAAACTTTAATAATTTGATCCATGTAATCAATCTCTCACGTAGTTAGACGTTTGAATAAAAAAAAAAAAAATCAAGCTTTTCTCGATGACGGTTCAACAAACTGTGACTGTTTTATGTGGATCCATTTGATGCTAATTTACTAGAAAATATATTTCATAAACGCAAAAAGGAATTTTTTATTTTTTTGGGGAAAATTGGTGATTCTGTAATTGTTCTAGTAACTACTAGGAAAAGTTTTGAAATGTTCAGAAAGCAACAGTACTTAGAAATAGCTGTTTTCTCCAGTTCTTGCACTGAAATCCTGTCGTTTCAGCAGGAAAGAACAAGCTGTTCGTCGTTGATTACCAAAACGAAATGCCGTTTCAATTGAAAAGTTTTTGGTGACTCAAGGTTGGAAACGACAAATCACTTTTTCGGTAAAGCTCGTGGTTTTTTAATACCAAAATGAGATTTTATTTTAGATATAAGTTTAAAAACGACATAGACTTTGTTGACGTTTCGGCAGTAAAACGGCATGCAGCTTTTAGTTTGGGAGGGGTGATGGACGTGAATAGCAACATATTATAGTCAAAGATGTTTCAGCATAAAACGGAATGTCGATTAATAAGCGATGTTGTTTATGTGTATGAATAACATGTCGTTTATTGGTGTTGTCATCTTAGGAGAAAAAGCTAACATGATTTTTTCGTGTCGTTTGTATGTGAAAGTTTCTTGTTTTTTATGTTGAAAACGACGCGTGGATTCTCAGCTCTACTGTCAAATTTGTATCTTGTTTGACAAAGTTATTTTTAATTAAATTTTCAGCTAAAAATAGTTTAAAAATCTTGTAATAAAATGAAAGAAATTGTTACAGTGTAAAGCTTTTATTTACTATAATGTTCACAGTTTCAACCAATAATTCTAACTACCATTCCAAACACACTATAGGTGTTTAAAATTTAGTTGTTTAAGTTGAAGGACATATCTTACTAAAAGAGTTTTGCTTCTTCGCAACATGTCATTTATTTCTCGAATTTGGACTTGCCAAGGGCTTCACCAACTCAAGCGGCTCAATTTATCCAATACAAGATTGGTGAGCACCATCTTACAAGAGCGAATAAAAAGAAAAGAATTCCACATTGTTAAAACATAAAATACAGGATTGACCCTTCAAGATAGAGAGTAAATTAGGTGGTATACCACTTTTTTTTTTACTATCACTAATATATTCCACCACTTATTTCTTTCTTTGATTCATACCATCAAAACTTTACCTTCTTTGCACTTTTATCCAAATAATTCATCACAACTTTTCTTTTATCACAGAGTGACCATGCTAATAATTAAATCAATGTCACAAGGAGGCCTAGGCCTAAAATTCGAAAGAGTAAAAAAGGGAACAAAATGGATCTTGACAATGAGAACAATGAAGACTTTAGATTGAAAATAAAGAAGAAGATAATGATAAGGACTATCCTCGGTAGCTGTTATAAAGTATAGATTCATATGAACAATCTGACCTCTAGTTAGCCTGAACTACAAGCGAGAAGCTGGAAACCTGTCACCAAAACCCTGTCTTCTCTGGCCCGTGCAATTCAGGAAAGAAAGCGCTCTATCTCACTAGCAACAGTGGAGTTGCCAAAGAGATCTCAACGTTCTTTGAGATAATTCAAATAACAAAAAGAAGATTTCTTTCAGCTGCATGCTTTCTAGTGTATTTTTGACTCCAGCTATCCAAAAATGAGAACCACCCAGAAAAATTTTTTGAGTGTGACTTGACTTACGGGTTATTATTCTAGCTGCTGCTTTGAGATCTCAACTTTCTATGTGACTGACCATTATTTGAATCAAACTCCAAAAAGTGGCAGGAAGATTTTGACGAAAGAGTACGCAAGTGCACCTGTAAATACATAACTGTCCACCCTATCTAGTATCCCACCTGCATAAAATGGGAAAAGCTTAACTT
The DNA here is from genome assembly GCA_946598075.1 of Artocarpus hirsutus. Classification (NCBI taxonomy): domain Eukaryota; kingdom Viridiplantae; phylum Streptophyta; class Magnoliopsida; order Rosales; family Moraceae; genus Artocarpus; species Artocarpus hirsutus. The sequence goes on from CAMOHE010047780.1 coordinate 61,943, forward strand.
AAGATGAGCCTAAAAATGATTCTAGAGCTTAGTTATATGATGGATAGAAATTTCTACGAAACAAAAAGAAGAAAGAATATAGCTCAACATGAAATAAATTAGAGGTGTCCTAGATAAAGTCTTAATGAAATACTTTTAAGGAAGATAAAAGATGAATACAACCAGAGAGGAAAGGTAATTACCATGTCCTGGTATTAGAGATCCAGAGTCCTTGACACCCGCATCACGTTTGATCATTGATTCAGTCAGATCACCAAAAAGGGACCCGAAGAAATTGAGTAACCCGAAAGCTATTGCACTGAAAACAATCCAAAATGTGCATTAACCAAAGCACGTAAGAATGGTCAAGATGTCAAGAAAGAGAAGAGAACTCGCTCAGAAGCGTACGCTTAAACTATGAAAACTGAAGAAGATTGTGTACCTAAGCAAATCGTTTGGCCAACAAAGAACCCTTGACAATATGACAGAAGTAGCTAAACAACCGCCCAAGCCTACAATAGTTCCCTCCCACGTCTTCTTTGGACTAACACTCGTAAGCGGCGTTCTTCCAAATGCCTGCAGTACATCATAGAACATAGAACTAGTTCAGTGGTTCACATGGTCAAGGACAGTTTAAACAATATGAATAAACGAGTTCTTTCAATGATAAGAGTAAAAGAAGAAAGGGCTTAAACAACAAGAAACGCATCATAACTGTTCTAAACAAAATTTATTTTGCTTCAGTTTTGATTAAACAGTTTTGATTAAACGAGTTCTTTCAATGATAAGAGTAAAAGAAGAAAGGGCTTAAACATGCCTGCAGTACATCAAAGAACATAGAACTAGTTCAGTGGTTCACATGGTCAAGGACAGTTTAAACAATATGAATAAACGAGTTCTTTCAATGATAAGAGTAAAAGAAGAAAGGGCTTAAACAACAAGAAACGCATCATAACTGTTCTAAACAAAATTTATTTTGCTTCAGTTTTGATTAAACATTTCACCAAAATATTTACTTCAAAAACCATGACCATAAAAAAGAGAACAGAGGCACGGCAGATTGAGTTCAAGTGCCTAAATACCTTGCCACCCAGAAAAGCAAAAGTGTCTGCTGCAATGATGTTGCCGAAAGAAATTAAGGTCGCCACAAGACCTACAGTCCGGTGAGTTTGACCACCAAGAAGAATGGGCCATGATGCACCTATTCCTGCCACCAAAAGTACATGGGAAATACAGTTGTACAAAAAATGCAAGCAAGAAACGAAATCATGGGCACATGCATGAACATGGACGGCCACATTGAACTGAACATCTATCATCACAGTTCCACATAATGTGAAGCCCAATGCATGTATTTATTAAGCACAAATAAAAGAATGATGAGCTAAAACAGGAAAACGTAGTACCCCTTGATGAGTCGAGAAAGTATATAACTTCAAGCAAACTAACCAACCCCTTAGTCCTTACCAGTGTTTAGAGCTGGAGCTGCTAGACCACATCGAAGTTTGACCCAGAAACAAGGAAGATATCCACAATAAAATAGCCCAAACACAGCACTACTAAGCTGGGCAAAACGAGGGCTCCCTCTCTGCAAGAGCAGTGCTATAGCAAGGACAAAGGCAGCAGATGTCACAGAAACATCAATATGACCAAAATACCTGCCCAAACATCAGAAACACAAATCAGCGTCCAATATCTGTCACCTTATAAACCTCTAGGTGACACCTACAAATTATGATAAAAGTACACATGCTTCTCAGTATGGCATATGCCAACAACTCTTTTACTTATTACATCCCCTCTCAAGCTTTCCCGTAGTTGAGTTTGTATAGTTGCATAAGAAAATAATCAACAAAGCAAACATAACTAGGTATGCTACTTATCATACAATGTGAGAATGGGCATGAAAGCACAGATGACGGAGCACACTCGTGAAACATATCGAGGAGGAGGCGTCATTCCTGCAGTGATTCCACGACTCCTAACCAATTCAAAATACTCCCGCGCACCAACAAAGACGGCAGCAGCTAAGGCAACCGTGAACAGCCATCCTCCAGCCAACACAACACCCCCAACTGAAATTCCAATGCCAAGTCCAAAAACAATTCTTTTCTTCAACTGACTGGATTTCTGCTGGCGCTCTGGAGCAGTTTCCTCTTTCACTGATATCGTTTCGCCTTTGTCGACTTCCTACAACACATCCATTTCAGCATGTCCTTTCAATTATACCAGTGTGCTACCAACTTAAAGAAATAAAAGTCGCGAACAAGTTCAATCCTTTACTATTTTCTCATCGACAATTGCAGCAATGAGCAATCAAATTCTTAACTCTTCCACTTTATCATTAGGATTGACCTTAAACAATAATAAGTTAAAACACAGCCTACTTCTTCCAGTAATCCGTATATCCGTTATATTAGACACGTTTGCCACCAAAATATAAAAACAAAAGCTCCAAATAAGTTCAATTTAACTGAATTCCACCCTTTAAATTTCCACACCACTTTCCCATCAATCAATTTGCAACAGTATCCAAAACTATCTCCAAATAACATAAAATCCCAACTTTTCCGATTCTATCAATAAGCGAGAACATAACAATTCTTAAGTACCCTAATCCCATAAAGCTCATATCCATCCAACAATTTCCCGAACTACTATTTGACCCACGTTTATTTATTTATTTTCATCTGCAAGGCATGAAAAGTCCCAGTTTACACTAAACAAACCTGTTGGGCAGTGTCCTCATCGACCCTGTCGGGCTCCGTCCGAGCCACGGCTGTGATGACTCGCCGGCTCACCGATACGACGCCGTTTCTTCTCGACCGAAACGCGTATTTGGTTCTGGACCCCTCAATGAACAGACTCAGATGGTCAAGTTTGGAGCGACGCCGAGCCAGGATTAAAGCTTTGGAGGGAATAGGACGACACGGGCAAGCGCAGAGAGAGGAGGAGTAGCAACAAGGGACGAGCTTGCGCTGCTCGATTTTTGAGCAAGAAGTTGTTGTCGTTGCCGCCGTCATTGGAGGGTAAAGCTTGGAGGCGGGATTTCTTAAGAGCATGTTGATGAAAAAGTTGGGTCATTGATGGTTGGATTTGAGGACATTGAGATTTTCCCTCTCTAGTTCTTCTGCTACACTGACGAATTTGCAGAGAGAGGGAGGTGTTGAGCTTCCTCGGAGCTCTCGAAGCGATTTTGTTGAGGATTTTTCGTAGATTTTTTTAATGGGATTTTTCGTAAATCAATTATTGAAATCTTACGGTTCTTTTCCGTGGGCGCTTTCGAGACTTTTTGGTGATAATACGACATGTAGTATCTAAAGGCAGAAAATTACTCTGCTAGCCACTGAAGTATAGAAAAATTATAAGAAACACACTTAAAAATAGGAAAATGAATTTACATTTAAATGCCTTTCATTGGTAGAGATTGATTGAAATATTCTTGTTGATGGTGAAATTTTTCTTACATAACTACTAAAACGCCTCACAAAATAAAAAACTGAACTAATAATTTTACAAAATTCTCTTAAAAAACCCAATGCTGTCATCAGGTTTCCTTGTTTGTTTTGCTAATATTGTTCTTAAACTACTTAATTAAGATACTTTATTAGTGTTCTTTCTAAAAAAATAACCTTAAGAGTTGAAGTACAAAAATTAAACTTCAAGCCTTAGCTAATTAAAACACTAACATCATATGTTAAGATGACAATTATTTGACAATGTGCATCAATAGGTTCTATTATACAACACTAATTTCATATCCAATTCTAATGTAAGATTTGGAGTTCAAATTTTTCGTCTTCGAATTAAAATAATAATGTTTATTTTACAATAGTAGAGATCAAGCTATAACTTCTTTAAAAAATATAATAATGATAAACAACTCCAGAATTCCCTAATAAAGTAATAAATTGACATGTATAGGTATATAGATTAGATGATGGATGGTCAAAAATGTTGGAGGTCGTCCAGTAAATTCCAACAATTATAAAAGAACATATTGCAATTTTGAAAAAAAAAAAAAAAAAAAAAGGGGGTCTCAGTAAATTCCAATGGCCGATCCGTCAATCCACATGAAATTTTGCATCCATGGTGAACATGCCGACATTCCAACCATCCACTTTACGTGTGAGCATTTCTTTATTTTTTTTAGTTTATTTTATGTTGTTCATCATTGTTAGAAATTCTAATTTCATTTGTTTTGTACTTCTGTGTTTATTTTTGAAGCATGTGCGTGTGTATATACGTGAATGTGTGTATAGATGTATGTTTGTGCATTTTGGTATGTCTTAAAAAGCAAAATGGGAGTGAGTCCTTTGTATACGGTTCGGAAAAGACTATTTCACCCTCTATCCGAGCCAAAATACTTACCTATTACTAATGTGTAGTGGTCTCGCTCAAAATTAAATGTCAAAATGGTATTTAAAAGGACTTTTCCAAGTTATATCTCAACATGTAGGTGTGTGTTCATCTTTCTTTCTGTGTATAAAGTATAGTTGTATAGTATTTTGCGCTTATCTCTGCGTGTCTCTCTTGTGTGTGTAAAAGGTTGAGTAAGTTTTTTTAAGGTATTTTTTTTAGGGGGCATCCAAGTCAACTCTAGTCAAGGACTAGGAGCCGGCTGTTTGCGGTATCCATTTGTTTTCGTTAATTATGGGTTGATGCATCTCCAATCTACCCAGAGTTTAACTATTTTCATTACACTTTCCTTGACAATCTCTCAGGACCATTTAGATCTTTTCACGGCGAGATTCCAATTGCTACACCCTTGTGGAAGTACGTATAGCCAATAGCCCTTGACCATATCTTTCCTTCAGGGCAAAGCTCCAAAAGAATTAGAATAAATTTTATTTTTGCCCCTCAAACTTTAGTTATTTTGTCATTTTGCCCCTTAAATTTTGAAAACTAACATGCACACCCCACAAATTTTAAAACATTAGTAAAAATGGCCCTTAAAATTTAAAACATTAGTAAAAATACCCCTTTTTGTTACATTTTGATTGTTTTTTTATGGGCTAACATAAAATACGAGGATTCCTGCCTCTATTATCCTCATTTTGGTCGCCTTTCTATAATACTTTCGAGCTATAAAAGAAAGAAAGAGAGACACGATAAGGATATCTAGAATCTGGGCATACTCCTGAGTGTATTTTTCTTTCAATCCTTTTTCCCTTCATGGATCTTGTATGTAATATTCAAATATCAAAAAAAAAAAAAAAAAAAGAAAACACCATAGTGGACGTAGCTTATTATTTTGAGTGAACCATTATAAATCCCGTATGTCAAATTTTTGTTACTTCTCAAATTTTACTACATTTACCGTGAGTAATTGTGAGGATTATTGTTGGATTTATTGTTAATTAATTTCTAGCATCAACACTCCTCATTCTTCATTGGCTTTCTGTACGACCACTCAATAAAATCTTGTTCTACTCTATGCTCACTATGTAATTCGCCAGCACATGTTCTATAAGCTCACCCTTATCTCAATGAAGGAATACTCTTTCGTCGGGAGCAAACATAAAACTTTATGAATCGAATGCAACAAAAAGGGGTATTTTTGCTAACATTTTAAAGTTTAGAGGTGCGCATATCAGTTTTCAAAGTTTAGGGGATAAAATGACAAAAGAAGTAAAGTTTAGAGCAAAAATAAAATTTATTCGAAGTATAATTGTAATTATTTTTTTAGTATAACTCTTACAACATTATTCAACAAGGAATAAAAGGCCACGAAAAGCTTGTTATTGTCTTTCCTTTCCGAGTTATTGTTTTGTATAATTCCATTTATTTTGGCTCTTATCCTGAAATTTGTTGCTTTCGGAGTTTTTTTATTATTATTCTTTTAATTGGAGTTTTGGTAAAGTGAATTTTGTGGGGCTAATCAAGTAACTTAGTTCCTTTATTAGTCGTCTCTCTTAAAAAAAAAAACCCTGAAGACTTGAAGTATAAAAATTAAACTTAAAACTTCAGCCAATTAAAACATTGATGTGATGGAATGTTAAGAGGACCATGTACATTAATAGGTTTCATGATATTAACAATAATTATGTGTCAATGTCCATTTGTAGGTTCTATTATACAACACTAATTTCATATCCAATTCTAATTTGAAGTTTAGAGTTCAATTTTTCATCTTCAAATTAAAATAATATATATATTTTTTTTTTTACACCAATAGAGTCCAAAACCCCTAATAAAGTAATAAATTGACATGTACTCGTATGTAGATTAGACGATGGACGGTAAAAATGTTGGAGGTCATTCGGCAAATACCAATAATTATTAGGGAAAATTCGTAATTTTGATAAAAACTAACATGTTGCAATATAAATTTTCCTTTTTCTTTTTGTCGTACGGTAGACGACACGCTAATTGCCGCGAGAGAGAAGCGTATGAGACCCTACATGCGGAAGCGCGATTCGTCAGATTCTGAATCTTCAGAACCCCACGAGAGCTCCAGTTCAGAGGAAGATGGAGTTTCCGCTAATGGGCAAACGACGGTCGAAAAGGGCGTCTCGGAGTACGAGAAACAGAGGCTGTCAAGAATCGCGGATAACAAGGCCTGAATGGAGGCTCTGGGTCTGCCCCAAATGGCTTCCTCTCTGATGGGTTCGGCTCAGAAATCGACGAACAAGAAGAAGAGTAAGGGCAAAGCCAAGGTTATGGAGGATGATGATGATTATAGGCCTGAAGAAGACGAGGGTCCTACCTCTTCCAGTGAGGAAGAAGAGGAGGAAAATCATGATGATGATGATAATTATTTGGGTGGAAAGATTTCTGGGTCTAATAAAAGAAAGGTATTCGCTAATAAGATTGCTATGAAAATTGTTGTACTTGGCTTTTTTTATTTATTATTATTTTTTTAATGTGGAAACAATTTTTTGATTGGTATTGTGAGTAATACTCAATATTAACATTTTTAATTGTTGTGTACGTGTATCCATTGGGTGTGTGGAAGTCTGCGTCTATAAAAGTTGAGGAATGCAGTTCCAAAGTCTAGAAAGAAAGTAGCTGTTCGAAAGATGTCAACTACTCCAGATTACATTGACGATGATGATGCATTGAAAATGGTAAATTTCTATAAGCTATTGAGTGTTCTTTTTTTTGTTTCATTTACTTTAGCATTATATGATTATAACAGTGTGAAACTATATATCATATATATGAGTGTGTGTGTGTGCATATATATATTTTATATAGAAAGAGAGACAGAGAGAATCAGAGAGAGAGATATGGGGGGTGAGGATTTGAAATTTACCTTAAGGTGGAGTCACAGTAAGGTGTAGAGTTAACTCTAGATTATGTCTGCAATCATGTCTAAAACTATTATTGGACCTACCAGTAGAATTAACCGATGATCATTTTGTGGTTGCTACAACAGGCCATTGCTCTTTCACTACAAGATAAAGATAGTGGGCCTTCAGGGAGCTCTGATGTGGTCAATCCTAATGTTGATGAAAGAAAGAGGAAAATGCAGATGAAGGAAGATACATGGAACAAGAAGAGGAAAAAATCAGTTAGTTTTCTTGTCATTTTCTTGTTCCCTTCTTTCTCCTGGTCTTTATTCCTCTAATTATATCTTGGTTTTCTTTGTCATTTTTGATGAATAGTTTGCTACTAGGCTGCAGATGACCGAGGATGAACTTCACCTTCACTTCTATCAGTTTGATGGTAAACCATTTTTCTTTTGTGTATAGCATTGAAAAAGTTATACATGGTTTAGCCCAAGTGCTTTGAGTTTGCATGGTTGGTTCTCTCTTGGTGATGCTTTTTTTATCATATTGATAAGAAACTTCTTGGCATACAGAAAGTTGGAATGATGGGATTTCTGTGAGAGATCTAGAGAGAGTAGCCATAGCACATGATTTTACTTTGACAGTCGAGGAGTTATATGATATGATTCGTTGCTTTGATGGTGATGGAGATGGTCACTGCCTGTGCTAACTTTTAATTCTTCTTTTATCCTCTTCGGTTTGAATTAACTTGATTTGTTCGTACATTTTGCCATCTATTTCAGCTGAGTCTTGAAGATTTTCGGAAGATTGCTGTCCATTGTCACATGATAAAATGCGAGGATTAAGGAAACTTGATTCTTCAAAAGCAATTTTGAATTATTAAGAAACGATGTAAAGTTTCTTTTCTAAGTTGTTTTGGAGGACGTAGGGACCTTAATAATATGACTTCTTGCTGACTTCTTTTGCCTGGATTATGGCCTCAGCCGAAGTATTATCATATTTCAGAGGAGTCGATTTCACATGTTTTGTTGTATTTTTGGCAGACATCTCATCATTTGCAGTATAACTAAATCGATTAGTTTATTGCGCAATGTGGTTGTATGCCAATCATAGCAAATCGACAGACCCTTGGGACATTCTATGGGAGATATACACACAAAAAAGGACCTCAATTGCTTACGGTTGCAGTGGAAAACTTTTTTTTCTTCTGGCTTGCTAGGCAAATTAAGGAAAAGAAAAGCCCATCTGAGCAACCTCTTGAAACGTCATTGCCTTCTAATTAATAAAATAAGCAAAAAGGGTCACATATTCAGATGTTCTCTAATGCCATACATAACAGTTCTTCCACTACCCAATCACACATTTGTTTTTCTTCTGGTTTTTTAACATATCATTCGTTTTCCCTTTGGAGGAAATTCCTGGAGTGGAATGAGAAGCGACAATGTTGGTCATGTCTTCTTCAAAAAATACCCCACAATAATTCCAAGCAAGGCAATGATAATGATATACATCAACGGGATGCCAATGCGACTTCTGCTGGCTTCCCGCTTCAAATGCTCCTGCACATGAGAGCCCCAATATAAGTCCACAGAACAGGGTGGCAATGCGAATGAGTTCCTCAAACACTGTGTTTCTCCTCAAAATACATATTTCTATGGAATGAAAAAACCTCTTAATGCAGAGGAGATGAGGGCTAGAATGGCAGAACTTTTATTTATTCTGTTAGGTTTTTGGCGTTGTTAATCCATGAATTATAAGCAGCGTAACAGTTTGGTACCTAAATTTTTCTTTAAATTTATTTATTTATTTTTTTGGTAGTTTTGATCCTTAACCATAAGATTAAGGATATATTTTTAAAATCTAACAAAGGCAAACAGGTGTCTATCAAGGACTACCTAAAACTTTTACAAAAACATTCAAATAAGTTCAAAATGCTCTCTTTATTGCCATTAAAAACTGCAAAATTCTGCATCTCATGCGCCTGTTTTTGTAAAATTTCAAGTTAAAGTGTGACTGGGTCCCTAAAACTTCAAAAGTCTACGTCAAAGACCGAAATTGCTGAAAAAATTAAATTTAAGGACCAATCGGCTACAAGAAAAAGTTTTGACCAAGCTACCACTTTGAAAACTTACGGACCAATACCCAAGTAAACCCAACACCCACCAAACCCCACCCACCCACCCACCCACCCACACCCTCTCTATTCTTCTTCTATTTTTTCCCCCTCTCTCTTTTTTTTTTGGCCCCCTCTCCCTTGAGGATTGATCACAAGAGCTAATATCATGAATCTTCAAAGGAACGTCAGTCACAGCCAGATAAGGTCAAAATTAAAAGCATATTACAAAATCATGTAGAATTGGTTTCGAAAAATAGCCAGTAGACCTACTAATGACAGAGTCCCTTACCAGTTCTTGCTGGAGCTTGTTATTTTGCTGAATTGCGGAGTTTTTCTCCTCCGTCAGCTTTGTAATAAGAGCCCTAACCTGAAATCAAAGAAATTTTTATGAAGTGTTGGTAATCATATTCATTTATCAGTTAAACATAGCATGTGCAATTGTTGATAAAGAAAGAAACATAGTACAGTGATTCTTTTTCCTTGTATGACGTCAACAAAAGTACGTTATGTTGTGCCAGTGGTATAACCTAAATAATGGTAGTTTTCAAACTAATGAACTGCATATAAAATATCAAGAAAGCAGAAACTATTGCTGAACAGCATACTCGAAATGAACTGCATTTGGCAACAGAAAATAGTGCCACCGTGTATCGAACTATTCGACAGGAAAGAGAAGCCATATGTATTAGCGTGTGAAATTGTCAACTCAAGTTAGTAGTTACACAATAAAAGAGAGAATGTATAGGCAACACCAAGTAAAAAAGTCTAAGGACGGTATTAGCTCAATACAAGAAGAACAATTAAAATTGGCTTTGAGAGAAAAAATGCTTTACAGGCAGCATTGAAAGGGAAATACCATTCAAAACTTTGACTTTTTAGTTTATAAACAATTGTAACACATGAATCATCCATAAACGACTAGCTAACATCAGTTGCATGGAATTGTTTACCAAATACTTTCTTCATTGACTATCACATATATACGCCTCTAGATTGACTAATGAAAACAACACATTTGAAATAGAATAAACATACGTCAGAAGAGTTGTCCTGAGTGTCGACTCCCCCAAGTCGCTCAGCGGAACCTCTTGAAGCCTATAAGATAATAACACAATCCCAAAGATCACATATCAAATAATTAGAAGGCACTGATTGAATTAAGATCCTTGACTGAATTTGATATACAGATGCACACAATACTCACAGTAACACTGAAATCGGCAGAATTTGGGACCCCATTGTCCGATATTGAAACCCTGGGTGACGAACCTTCCTCCGATCCTTCCCGAACCGGTGATGGTGGCCTAGGTGGAGCGACATAAACGACCCTCAATTTACACTCTTCCACAAGATGCCCGGATTCCTTGCTGAACTGAAAAGTAACAAAGAAAACAAAAATCCCAGTTGCATAATTCACATTTCACATCATTTGGCTAAATTATTAACTTAAACAACTTTTGAAAACTCCTGAAGAAGAACAATTAGTAGTTGTTTAATTACCATTTCGGGTGTGACATCTTTTGCTGTAGCGCCCGCGCTCGCCACTACGCTCTGAAGCAAGAACTTGTCCTTGCATTGGATATCTGGTGGCGCTTCTTTTTGCGCTTGCATTGTAACTATACAAAACATTGAACTTATATAAACAATCACTTAACTGAAATTAAGAAAATCATAATCTAGCATACTAAAATTAATTGAGCAGAAATATTGTGTCTTTACCAATAACATCGCAGGTAGAGCTAGGCGAAACAACTCCAGTGTTGGGTCTAACACAGTACTTCTTCGGATTTGTAGTCTTTACCTGAAATACCCAATTCCAATTTCACCGTACGAACAGACATAAACTCAAGGTTACAAACATTTGATGAGAAAAAAAAAAAGGGGAAATTAACGAAACCCAAAATTAAACAACGTAGAAATTATCAAAAAACAAAAAACAATGGGGAAAACGAGGATTTGCATATTAGTACCTTGAAAGCAACATAATTATCGGTCTTGTTAAAAAGTTGGAGAGAGCACGAGATCTGCTTCCGCAATTCAACTTTTTTTGGAGAAACGAAATGAAGAGAAAAAAAAATCAGAAACAATAGGAATATGGAAAACAAAAACACGGATCTGAGAGCCAAAAAAAAAAAAGCCTTTTTTGGAAATTGAAATATTAGGAACTTACAGGGAAATTGGAGCTCCTGGGGCTCGATGTTGAGAAGCTCGCCTGTGCTCATTTCGTCTGAAGCGATCGGCGAGAGACCGCTGAGGAAGAAGAAAGGCGGTTTCCGGCGGAGAAAAGCTGGTTCAGCCGGTGACGGGAATAGAGATGGGTACGGGTTGGGGAGTAGTTTTCGAACTCAAGAGGAGAGAGAGATAAAGAAGAGCATACAGCGTGGGACAGTAGTTCTCGTCTCTCTTTGACCTTGGTTGCGGTTTTCCATCTGGTTCTTTGCTTTCGCGCTTCGGCGCTAGCAAGGATGCATTCGTCATTTCAGCTTAAGGCCTTTATTGTTGAGTTTTAAAGAGTTTTTTTTTTTATTATTATTTTATAATTCATTGTTTAAAAAAATGAATTCTCATGGTTCATTTACCACGCAGGTTCGAAACGGTGCCGTTTACAATTTTATGTTTTAAACTGTACGTTTTATAAAGTGTTTGAAAGAGTGGTGTAAACCGTTAGTTACAACCATTTTTACTATAACATGTGAGAGTTTTATACTGTAGTTATTTTTTTATTATTATTTAGCATGTGAAAGCTTTACACGGTTTATAATTAAAAAGGTGGTGGGAACCATTTTGTGCCAAACAAGGGGTTAAATTGTATAGTTTAAACAATAGTTTTAAACTGACGTTTTGAACGTAAAAATTTAAAACAAGAATGAAACATCACATTTAAGTTTGAAATGAAAACTAGTGTTAGAAAAATATGGTTCATGAAAGAATAAAAATAATGAGAATGGATTTTATTGATTCAAACCATGTGAATTAGTATTTACAACCACCGTTTTCAGTTCAATCACAACATCTATTCCGACTGCTTTGCTAAATTTCCTACAACATGAAATAACTAAGTGAACTATCGCTTAGTAAGTCCAAACTTAAATCCACAAAACATTTTTTTATCTCTAAAACTCAATGCAGGAAACAATTTATGCTTATTTATGAGCTTCATCTTATTTTCTTAACTTGACTTGAACGAAGGGCTTAAGTATATATATCAAGTGCAAATAAAGTTATCGTAGTACTGAGACTGTAACATTACTCCAAACTTTATTGGCGCAGGTCAACAGTCAAAGTCTCCTCCGAAGGCTGTTCTTCCACTTCATGGCACACGCGAGTGCGACACATTCCTCCAACCTCAAAAAAAAAAAAGAAGTCCTCTCCACAACTCTTCCTTAGTTATCTCCGAGAAACGACGTTGGATCTTATTTCACCCGAAGAGCCCGTAAGTAAACCAACAAGACGCAGACAATAATGAATCGTGCAAAATGAAATTTTAGTGCAAAGTGGTTTTAAGCGTATCTTTGTCTCTGCTTCTTGTATAGATAACGACCTTATAAAACAATGTGTTTGTGTTTTTATGTTCTTTTTTTTTTTTTAGTTTTTGTTTTTATGTCATTATATATGTTCTCTGCCGTTTCTTTCTATCTTCTTTTTTGTTTTTGCTTTGTTTTGTTTTTGTTTTGTTTTGTTTTGGTTTTTTTTGGAGTCGTTTTCCAATATTCATATTGCTTTCTTTTATCTTGTCGCTTTTAATATTTGTTCTTCTTGCATTGTCGTTCGTATTGCATTTAACATATGTTATGATCTTTTTCCTGTTTAATCTAGGGTTCCTTTAGTATCATTTATTTGAACAATTTTTTGTTTTTTAAACAAAAAAATTTTCTTTTGAAAATATGTTTTTGTTTTTTTAATTGTTATCAATTTTTTTATTATAAAAACAAAAATTTCTTATTTCCAATTTTTTAATAAAAATCTTAACCAAAGATTTACTAAAGTCACCAACTATTTTGTGATAATCCAATAAGTCGAGATCGCTGTGGAGGTTATGAATATCACAATTTTTTGAGGGCAACAATATCGCAATTAAGAAACTCAGTCCATCTATATTTATAATTACCTTTTACAGCTTATTGTTTTTGCTTCTTCTTTTTTTTTTCCTTGTGCTGTTATTTTCTTTAACTATTAGCAGCTGTAACTTTTTTTTTTGGCTAGGAATCTCCCTAAGCATTATTTATGCTTCACTTCATGCATTCATTATTTATATGTCGTTTGCTAATATTGCATAATTAATAGTTTTTAGTGTTAGAATATGTTGACCTAAATTCAAATTTGCGCAACCCAAAAAGCTCACAGTGCGACAATTGTAGTAAAAGACAAAATGTGAGATTTTTCATATAATATGTGATGGTTGCGAAAGGATCGGGCCGTTTATGTTTTAGGCCCATAGGGTTTTGTTTTTACCTCTATATGATGTATTCCATTAGGGTTTGACATTATCGTTTTAACCTTTTTTGTTTATGGTTTTTTCTCGTCTTCGGTTTCTATATAAATCTCTATGTGTTTTCGTTCTTGTTTCTATCCCATTATTTTAGTAACATGTAGATTTAGGAGGCCGATGTTTTGCCAACTACCTCCTTCCTTGACCTGTTAGCGTGAAAAATTATGTTTGATGTAAGGGTTCTTTCGAACCCAACAACCATAATGTAGATGCTTTTTTCTTTTATTGATTCTCCTCCACTGTGTATGTTAGCACTTTACTGGATTATCAAAAGTCAGTGTTTTTATTTTTTGCTCTTCGAGGAATTAAGATCATTTCATTTGACTCCTGATACTTCAAATGATATAAATTTGGCTCACCGAAGTTTCTAACTCATGACGTTAATAGTCATTTCCTCTCTTTATCTCAAACAAATTTGGCTTGAGTATGTTTGTTTCCATGACTTGTTACTTGCGTATCGCATACAATCCACCTGTTTGAATAGTGAGAAATTTATAGGGTGTTTGGAAGGTGGTGGGAACCACTTTTACTGTAGCATATGAGAACTTTACACTGTAGCAATTTTTTTTACTGTTACTGTAGCATGTGAGAGCTTTTTACTGTTTATAACTGATTTTGTGGTGGAAACCACAGTCCCCACCACTTTGCCAAACACCCCCTTAACCTTTTGGAGACAAAAAGGACTATTGACATCATAATTGAAACTACGAGAGCCAAAGTTATACTATTTAGAGTATGAGGAGTAAAGGTCCTAATTTCTCTTAACCAGAATTAAAAATAACCCTAATATTTTTATCAGATTTCCTCATATAATTTCTCAAGTTGTATCTATATGTTTATAAATGTTGGAGATTACAATACTCCCCATCGGAATGGGCCCTGTAGGGATTCATCCAAAATGAGACGAGAATGTGGACAAAATTTTATCCCAAATTGTGGTAGCGTGGAGATGGGAGACATTTCTGTCCCAACTCTGCCGCGATATACATATTATTAGCGTATTAATTTTATAACATTACTATTTCTTTTTACCAAAAAAGTAACTACTATTTTCCATCCTTTTTACTCCAAAAGGGCAATCGCTAATTACCAATCTGACATCGACAGTACTATTCCTTGATTTCCTGTACATACTTGGCAAAATACTTAACCCGAACCTAGCATATTACGAAGGCAATTTACATTTTATGTTTTGTTTTGAAATTTCTTTAGCTTGTGTGTTAATTATTGCGTTTGATGAGACTTTTGTAACTTTATTTCTAGGACTTTGTTTGCATATATTGTGAATTTGATTTGTGGAACCTTTAATTTTTGTTTAAATTTACAATTAATTTTTCATTTATTTTTATAAGTTGCTATAATTTTTAAATTAATAGTTATATTCAGTGGGAACGAAACGGCCCCTCCAGCAGGAAATCCCTATCCCCAATCCTGCCTCTCTTCAAGCAACTATGGAGACAAAGATAGGGATAGTTTAAGAATAGAGATGGAAAGTCATCCTTGCTCCGTTGCCATCTCTTATAAATGACATAATATGCTACCATTCTATAAAAATTTTAGAAACTAACTTCATTAGCAAGAAAAATTAGCATCATCGTCATATTTAGGAGAAGAAAAAGGGTCATGCGCAACTGATCTTTTTCTTTTTCTTTTTTTTTTTGAAATAAAATTCATTTAACTAAAAATAGTATAAACAAAGTTGCATAATACAGCCTATGGGCACAAATGATCTTGGATAATACAAGATCTACTAGTAAAAACAGAATGAAATACAAGAACAAAAGACGACGTCAAGACCCACCCATTTCACATCCAAAATAGAGCTCTTTAATGGCTCGTTACAAGACACCATTACAGTTGATAGATAACACCAATCGACCAAAACCAAACAAACTGGTATAGATTCAAAACTAGCCATCAGTCACCACACATAATACTGCTAATCAACAGGTGTGAAAACCAAACCAAGACTAGAGATAGGAAAACCAACTCTATTGTTACAATCGATAAGCCAACTAATAAAAACACACATAAAAGAAACATCAATTCTATTATTTGACAGTGCAAAAACTAAAATGGAAGGGTACAATCCAATAAAAAAGGTTAAGGATTTAGATGACAATTTGAAACGCGCTCACAAAGGAGAGCAAGATCCACAACCATACGGATGAATGCAGTACACATCAAGAGAGAACCAAACCATTGACCTATGATGACCACCCACCACTACTAATCGCTCCCCACTATCGCCAGTCAATAAGGGCCACACTCTAAGAACCCCTCTCCAACAAGAAATCTAGATCTGTCGGAGAACAGGTCCTAGAGCACTACCAAACCACCAGCTTGTGAGGAGACAAGTAACTAAATCACCTCTTTTGCCAGATTCGACTATTACACAACACGGAAGTGGGGGACTTCCCCCAAGCCCAGCACGCCAAACATGCAACCACCAGAGAAAAACACACTCATCATCAAAGAGGCACCCTCCTATCAGTCCTAGAATCTGGAGACCTGCCAAAGGCTGGTGCGGGATTCCACCCCTCTGAGATCTCTTACAAAAGCAGCACAAGGAGAAAAAAAAAAGAGGGAGATCCCTAGTAGAGCACTTTGTTTTTATCAAACCTTCCTTCTACTTCTCTTTTTTGCGTGCTAGTAACTTTTTCATGTGCACCTGATCTTTATTCTTTATATTTTTATTTTTTTTTATTTGTAGGCATGAACATGATTTTTGGTCTGAACGGGAAATTGAGCTCTATTCTAGTCAAGTTTCTGGTCTCGATGGTATTATAAGAGTACTTGTTGTTTTCTAGAGTTAATATTTAACGGTACTAATTGGTATACCATTATCCATTTAATGCAGCACTATCTAATGCCTTTTGGGGTGGGAAAGTTCTAAAACTAGCAACCAAAAAAAAAAAAGTAAAAGCACGAATAATTTAACTAGTAAAGAAAAAACAAACGATATCTTAAGTACTAGTAATTTTAATGCATTCAAGAACCATCCATAACATGTTATTGAACTGAAGTATATGTTTCATCCTGGTGACAAGGAGAAAAAGGTTAAAAAAATCACAGCTTTAGGAAAGGGCCAAATGGATTTGAGATGTTTCAGTTATTGTTTGGAGTCAAGTGTATTTATTTTCAAGGAATAGGGTCACTTGTCACTGCCAAAGTTAGACGACGAATAATTGCTGCCGTAGCTAAATGAAGTTCTGACTCAAAAAGAAATGGACCATATTACTATTAGCTGAAGTCAATGTGATAAGGATCTCAGTTTTAGTCCAAGTCTATGACATTTCGGAACCAAAGTGAAGCAAATCACAATTAAGGCGAACTCCATTAATGAGAAGCCATGACGCAAATAACAAGAAAAAATTGGCTTCACCATTTGGGAATGAGTGATTGAAAGATAATATTGGCTTGGTCAAACTGACGTCTCTAGAAAGTTGACATTCCGTTGGTAAACAAAAACAGATTTTGAGCCAATAATAATCAACTAGTAATGCATAAAGTGTTTCATGTGTTGAAAATCCAAAATCCTTTTTGGTGTGTCTACAGAGAGGTGTATTACAAAAGATCGTCTTAAAAACATGATGATTTGGGTGACTAAACCACCTATTTTCCTCACCAACAACTTAAACAGTTATACAAGCATAAACAAAGAGAAAAATCCAGACCAATAACCATATCAAGTAGTGCAATTCCAACAGCAAATATTACTATTTATCAGCAGCAGTAGAAGAAGCAGCTTGCTGCTGACGAGCTACTCGAGCAGAGAAGCCTGCGAACCAAGCGACCCTCATCAACTGCATCCCAAGAATAAGAACCCACCAGCACACAAGCCCTCTAATTGTATGCATCATCCACACAGGTGCACTGAGCTCCGCCCCAAGCTTCAAACCTCTCATGAGCTGTAACAAGCGGTAAGCCTCGTAGACTACAGGGGTCACCAGCCAAACCGGTGACTGCCAATGCCACGTTAAAATCTCGGTCAGCATCTGAACCGAAAGCAGCAAAAGATAGGGACCCAATAAGACTACAGATGAGATGAAAGTTTGCTGGGGTTGGAGGAAGCCCTTGTGTGAGCCAAACAACATCATCAAAGGGATGGTAAAACCGGTTAAAGTCGCGAGCATGTTCCAGAACTTGTAACTGAATGGAGGCTTGCTGTAGCAAGATTGCGTTGAGAGCTTCGGACGAGCACAGGAATCAGCCATGAGAAGGAAAAGCATCGCTCCAATATTGAATATGCAGTCGAGCCCAATCAAGGAGAGCAGGCTGGCTATGCTGGGGCCAAGGAATATGGAAGATATCGGTAGCCACAACGTTGGCACCATGCCTGTGATGAGGAGAGCTGAAGGCCCTAGAAGCCACATTGGCCATTTGAGGAACTGAAGCCCTGCAGTTTGCTGGTTACTTGTGATAATGGACTTCTCATTGTCGGTTTCAAGTATTTCTTCTCTGTTGTCAGAGCTAAGAGTTTCAATAACGTTGGCAGTTTTCTTCAGTAAGTTATCCCCTGTACTTTCAGTTGGGGCATATGCAGGAGAAGTCGTCTCCCAAAGGGTCAATTTGGAGCAGCGAACAAGAGAATGTCTTGTGCGAAAATCGGAGGGGGTGAGTACATGGAACCGTTTTGAAGGTTCTAAGAAATTCAGGCTTCTTGTGGTATAGATCCTAGGAAGAGCTATGGAAGATGTGAATGAAAGTGGAGCTAGTAATGCCATTCCTTGATTCATGGTTGAACTCTGGCAAGATTAGGAGAATCACTTCTTTTCATTGTCTAAACATCCAGAAAGGGAAAAAAGAATCAGAAGACCAAACAAATTAAACATGTTATAAGAAAAAGAAAAGGTCTTCTTTCCCATAACAATAAGGTCACAGTCCTTGTACACAAATTTTATTCTTTCTTACATGTCTTCTGATAAGAAAAATGGTTTTTGCTCTCTCAATGAAGTGTTCAAATATACAATTTGTTCTGAAACCAAATTTGAGTGCCACAAGCAAATCCCAGAAATTATAAGAAAGTTAAACATCTTGCATTTTTTTCCCCGCTTGAGCGATGATGTTGACTAACAAACAATGTCGTTTGATAAATAACGTCAATGAAAATGAGGTCGTTTTATGGAATTAGCCTGATATAAAAATTACGTCGTGTGTCCTAAAATATGTCGTATGAAAAAGATATCATTTGACGGATTTAATGTCCTTTGACAAAAAAATAAAAAAAAAAAAACTGAGATTTGATGTTTGTGTCGTTTGGAAGAAGATAAAAAAAAAAAAGAGGGATGGCTCATCTCAATCGTAGCACCGATGGCTTATGTTCACACACTGCAAATAATGCCGTGTAAGTGTGAAAAAGGATGTCGCTCAATATATTGTTGTAAATTCTCTGTAAAAAATGATGTCGTATAATGAAAAGGATGTCGTTTATCAAAATGATGTCGTATGAGAAAAATAAGTCGTGCTAGTGAGTAGTGTCCTATGTGAGAGAAATTTTCTTCTCTGAAAAGCATACGACAATAAACCAAAAATTCTTCCCCAAAAATAAAAAAAAAACAGAATCCGAGATCCTTGAAAAATTACCTGATCTTCACATCGGCAGATGCAAACGATTTCGCACTTTGTTTCGCCCAGAATAATATTAACAGAACTTGACTGAGTACAGGAAAGGTCGATAATTTTTGAAGAACAAATATTAAAAAAAAAACCCAGAAATTTTTTTCTGGGTCTGAACCTGCGAGAGCAATCCATGGACGAAAACACAAGTTAGGATAATCAGAACTGAAAAATAGGAGTATAAACCATAAATTATGGAGAAAAAACAGAAATAGAATCGAAATTAGGGCGTGAAATTAGAATTTTACTTCTTCCATCTATCTAAGTCGAAAATCAAACTTTAACTCTGCTGAATGGCCCAGACCAAATCGTCATTAGCTGATTTTCCTAGAGGCGTTAAATTGTTAATTTCTTTTTTTTTTTTCTGAGTGGAGTTAAATTTTTGATGAATTGAGTGGAGTTAAATTGTTAATTCTAAATTATCGCTTTCATCCAAAAAATAAAATAAAATTTATTCCTAAAATAAAACAAATAAAATTAAGAAAAAATTCTAACAGCTCGAAATGGGCTAGGCCTGTTTGATATTGAGCTAGGTTCTCCATTAGGTTTCGACCCGAGTCCATATCATAAAACATTCATCTTTCATTTTGCGACCCCCTCCCCAAAAAAAAATATTTTTCCTGTTGGCCTCATCCTCCTCTCTCTCTCTCCTTTTTTTTTTTTTTTTTCACGCGGGTAATTAATTATAGGATTTTTTTGCAAAGTTTCCCCTTAAACTTTTCAATTTTTTGCAGTATGGTTCTAAACTTTTATTTTTTGTAGCAATTAAATCTTTAAACTTAACAAAATGTGCCAATTAAGTCATAATTACAAGCTTCTATAAAAATTAGGCTGAATGATTACGTGAGATATACGTAACATTTTTAAAAGACTATGTACCTTATTTGCTTTTAACAAGAGTTAAATTGTTTAATTTTATGCTCACAAAAGAAAAAAGTAAAAGAAATTAACTATTAATGTTTTTGGAAAAATGCCTAAAACACCTATGTATTTTGCTAATATATTATTTTTGTCCCTCTTACTATAAAAATGCCTAAAGCGTCTCCCGTGTTTTTAAAATCATACACAAAATACCCTCTAAAGAGAGTGAAATTTTTAAAAAACCAAAATTACCCTTCCTAATCTTTAGTAAATAAACCTTGTAGTTTATTAACAACTATGAAGCAATCCATATTTCACAAAAGATGAGCTAGCGATAGATATTTTACAATAATTTACATCTCAAAATGAAATGTCACCCAACTTTACTTATATTAATCCATAGAATTTACAAGTACTAAATATGATGTTTAAACAAAAGTGTGCCCAAGTAAGGTTAGCAGTATCCATATGTGCAAAGTCATGAGAACGAAGAGAGTGCCAGTCGACCTCGAAATTAACACTACTGAGATGTTCCCTCATCTGCATCACAAAAACAATATGACCTAATTTCCAATAAGTATAAACTATGTAATTCAATGTAGTGGTATCATGTATGAGCTCATAAAATTTCCATCATATCTGCCATTTTATAAAAACATTTAATGTGTACATAATTATGTATACCATGAGTTGCTCGCTTATGCCTATTATAAAGCATGCATGCATACTAATGAAACTCTCAAAATAATTAAAATATTTGCTTAATTAAAATATTTATTTGAACATTTCAAATTACCTTTTCTTTAATTTTTAGGTCAAGTCATATTTAAAATATTTAATATATATTGGGAAGGATAATCTTGAAATTTTTAAAAATTTAACTACTTTGAGGGGCGTTTTGGGTATGATTTTATGAACACAAAGAGTGTTTTAGGCATTTTGATAAAAAAAATAGTATTTAGGAAAATATAGGGGGTGTTTTGGGTATTTTTTATTTTTTTTAACAATTTTGTTAACTTATATATATATTTTAATCATTATAATTCTCAAAATTTAGCCCATTCCCTTCTAAATGGGTCACATGAGTCTCACTTGATCGTTTTTCGTCTTAATTTTGACAAACATTTGTGATCAGAGACTTAATTGCTATATTTAGCTAAGTTTTGGCTCTCAATTGCCATTAAAAAAAAAAAAGAATCATATTGCAAAAAAGTGTAACGTTTAGGGGACAAATGTGTTAAAAACCCTTAATTATATGGTAGGGACTCTAGTTTTTTGTAAATTAAGATGGCAGCCTTAGACATTGTAAACTTACGTGTTCAACCCTAGAAAGTGAGTGTAATATAACCTTAAGTATAAGTTATTTAATTAAATTATTTGTCTGAGGTTGATCCCATAGGAAAAAGATCTTACAAAATTCAATATATTAATTAAATTATCTGATTAAATTACTTATTGAATTTGAAAATTAAAATTAGTTATTGACATATTATTTACACCTTTTGTAGGTTTTGCCATTTTTATGAGTTTTATGATTTATTAAGTTTAAGTGAAATTAACAAATTTAATTAAATTAGAAAACTAAATAAATCATAGAATTTCAACAACAAGACATAAAACTAATTTTTAAAGAAAACAATAGTTATGAAAATTTTGAAGTTTCCACTTTGTTGTCTAACTTAATTATATTTTTGTTTTTCTAAAATTATTTATTAAAAAATTTAAGGATGCAATATGGCATCTTCTGTATGTACTAAATTACGAATTATTAAGCATTTAATGTGAGCGTGATTGGAAAGTCTCTAGAGAACTATGAATTTCACGTTTGGTTTTGAAAATAGAGAATATTCTAGTGGGATGATCCTTAGGCTTCTTGGGCTAACTAAACTAAAGGAACTTGATAGGTTACCACATGGTATGCTACTAGTTTTTTTCTTCGTTTATTTAACTTATTCTTGCTCTAATAAATTGATCAACACCAAGAACCATTTGAAATGAGAACACGAAGACCTGTTTGTGCTCTCATGGTTGCTAAACTACGATCCATTTGAAAACATAGATAATCAAGCGAGTAATCCAGCAGTAATCTACTCACGTGTATACTGCGAACCTCTTATGGGTGGAATTAAATAAAAGACAAGTAAAAAACTATGAGCAAAAAGTTCAAAAGAATCTTAAGTTCTAAAACAATGTTTATTAATAAAATAGTACGAATAAATAAACAACATGATTACATTTAAACAGGTGAATCTTCTTGTCTGCTTCATATTATTCTTCTCGAATCATAAATTAATACTTACTTATTGCAAGGCCTGAAATATATACCATCGTAATGGCTCGATCGGGGTTTTGAGACCTGGCTCTAGGTCGTTCTCTGCATAATCTAAACTTTGTGCAACACCATACATTTTAAAGCATAACCAACTGGGGAATCTCACACCGATTGATGTTCGAAAACTTATTCAAATAGATTATCTCACTCGGATATGCTTATACTAAAATATCGATTATGTTCTTAAAATCATTTTCAAAACATTTGAAAATGCTTTAAAACATAATCAAATTCTAAAATCATTTAAAAATTTATTTCATGGCCAAAACACTTTAAATATCATGGTTATGAAGGAAATATATAGAATCCTACCTCAATTCTCACTAGCATAATTCTTCCACACCATAACGTGCTCCGCAAAACGTTAGATCTACGAAGACATGCAACACCTAACCTTAAGAGTAAATTTGATTATTAACACTAGAACTTAAAATAAAGCTTATTAGTATTTGAATCCATTGTTCTTCATGTGCCATTATCATTTAAAACTCCATTTATTTGTATAATATCTAATAACTCTTTAGAATACATTTACAGTCACTTCGAGTCAGTTCAGGAAGCAAAAAATACATTTAAAACACAAAAACAAGCTAAGGAGCTCGAATTGTCAAAACAGTGGCTTTTGAGGCATGACGGTCGACCATAGTATACTCCCCTCGATCGATCACTTGTCGTGTAACAGCATGATCGACCGAGCTACACAGGTAGCGGTTGACTGAAATGTCACGACAGTGATGCCCTGTTTCAAACGTTAAGCTCAAATAAAGTTTCAATCATCTCAAATAAGTTTAAATGCATCTAAAACGGGTTTTAATAATTCTAAATCATTATATAAACCACAAAAAATTATTCCTGCATATATTTATCTTAGTTTCACTATTTTAACAACAATTTCGTAAATAATTTGAAAATAAGAAAAAACAATATAATAATGGTGTTCAATCCGATTTTGCTCAAATAAAAATTAGAAACTTGTTCATAATCACTTCTTCATAGTGAATCAAAAATGTCTCATGCTAGCATAACCTCAGATCATTACATACATGCACGTTTTTATTATTAGTTTGCTAAAAACAAAACTATTTAAACAAATAAATTATCTAGACCTAAGAGCACGGAATGAATAAAATAATTAGAAATGAAACTTCATAAATTAGATTTTGAATGGTTCTAAATATTTCTAACCTCGGATAGTACTAAAAAAATGAGGTATGGGTTTCGAAAAATTTCCTTTCTGTTCAAGCTTAGGAATGGTTGATTGCTTCTAATTTGGAAAAACAGAAAAAGAGAGAATGAGAGAGAGAGGAAAAACGTGAAGAGCAAGAAAGAGTGAGGGTATGGTAAGTCTGAAGTTATCTAATTCTCTGTTTGATAAAAGCGGTAGGAACTACTTTTTCAGTTATAAACAATATTAAGTTTTCATATATTACAGTAACAATAAAAAAATAGTTACAATATAAAGCTCTCACGTGCTACAATAAAAGTGGTTCTAATCAACGGTTTCCATCACCCTTTTAAACACCTAATTTTCAATCAGAAATCCGGTGGTTTTGGTCCAAAACCATGTTCTACTGATGGTTTTTGAGAAGAGCATTTTCAAGGTGTTCTTTTTAGTATCTGGAAGAATCACGTGAAAATGTTTGAGTGAAACAGAGAGGTAGTTTTGGAGTTTTGAACAAAGTTGGGTCATATTTCAAATATGTAAAATAAGGGAAAAGTAGTGCAAATTAATCAAAGTTAATAAAATACTAAAATATTGACCATAAATTTATTTTTAATTAAATTTATTTTTAGATAATTACTAATAGCCGAAAATAAAATAAATTTAATTAAATGAATTAAAAAATGAAAATTTTAAAGTGATTAATTAAATTTTAATTAGACACACTAATTTTCATTTAACACACTAATTTTAAGTAATTAAATTTGGAACCTTACAAGAATTCTTAGTAGGAGTAAAAGCACCTAGTGTCTAATGAAGCATATATATATATATATGTATATATTTAGAGTTAATTAATTTGTTTTTAGTCTGTTTATAGTTTGTTAACAGTCTGCTAGTCATTGCTCAGCTGGCAACCAACTTGTACAGATTAGCTGTAACCAACTTATTGGTCAGTTTACTATTCTGTTTTACAGCTATATAAGCTGAAGTGTAAATCACAATATCGGTTGAATACGAAACCGTATTCTTTCTCCAGAATCCTTTTTTCTCTCTACGGCTTTTCTTCCTGGAATTGGGTATGAGATTCAATATATATATGTGTGTGCGCGCGTGTGTATGTATGCATGTACATTGAGTCGGGGATAATAAATATATATAATATACTCTATGAAATAGTTTCTTTTTCTTTCTTTTCTTTTTTTTTTTCTGAACTAACTTTCCAAGTAAGTAATAACCCCACACTGTCTCATGAGCAGCAAACAATTTAGCTTTAGAATCTAATTAACGTTTAACAAATTATGTCCTATATATCATTTTCGGTAATTAGAAGTTTTTTTTTTTTAATTAATACTAAATTCAGGGCGTAGTCACCCTAGGAAAAAGATGGTTAACCACACCCTCCTTTTTTTTTTTTTACTTTTTTTTTTCATTCTAATTTTGCATACAAAATTTATTTTTTCCTTTCTAAAATTGTATTTGGTCCGATCTTAAAATTTATCGTACATTATTAGTTCAGTTACACCCAAATTTTTGTTTGGATTTTTTTTGGCTCCAACTAATTATAAGGCATTTAAGATGAAAACCTTGGCTTATATCAAAGTTGAGCTTAATTTATATCATGCGTTTATAAGATATGTATGGGCAATGAATTAAGTCCTCTAGAAATGTATAGATACAATATTAGCGCACCATATCCGGTGATTAGACTTATAGTGGAGAGAAAGTCTTTCCTATTTCGAATTACTATTATTTATGCTGAACTTTCCTGGAAATTGGACGACTGAAAACTAGAACTACAAATGGCTTCTTTTTTACTACAAATAGGGAAGAAAAGATGAAAATGATATATTACTGACTCAATTAGTGCCCAAAACGAGAAAATAAAAAATAAGAACTGACAGTTGCTCGTGTCCATTGTTCTATTATTTATTTTTCAAGTTTTCTTCTTCCAGTTCTTTATGAAGCTCAATACAGAATTTCCAACGCTTTTGTACCTCTTTTTGACAGACTATACTTGACCCGAAAACTTTTGGATAAACAAAATGCTAATTAATGAATCACCAAATTTCTTCATTATATGATGGGAAGCGCGTGGTTGAGGTTTTAATTTCCACAAAATTCTTTTTATGCCCCCCCTACTGCTTAATTAAGGATAAAAAATAGTGGCATTTCTACTTTGGGCCCTCCAATTCTATAGGGATATAAAAAGTTGAAGAATATGCTCTTCTTCATCACTAAATGCCAAAAAGGAATTAACTTTTCATCATTCCCATTTACCTCTTATTGCTTTAGCATATCGTTAGGGTGATATATTTTTTACTGATTTAGATTTTATTTTTAGTTTTCCATAGTATCTTTTGTCTCTTAAGCAAATGCGAGGTCAACTAAGAGATATTTTATTGTAGTCTTTTGTTGTTGGCCATCTTTCTCTTCCCATTTTTGGTAGGAAAGAAGTGATCTCTCTGCCATGATAGATAATATACTACTGTTGCAAAAGGAAAAATATCAAAATTAGACAAGATCATCAAGTTAAGAAAATAGTAAAAGGACAGGAAAAAAAATCAAAATGTAAATTATCGTTGCTTTAATCGTTCTAAGTATCTTCGTCAACATAGAACCTAGCTTTATGCCGAGAAGACTTAATATACCTAAAGGTAACACATTCGAAATAAATTATGAACGAAACCCGATTGGACATGAATTTCGAATAGAAATTTAATTTTGTGAGAAAATACTGAATAAAAAGGCTTAAATTGCAGTTCAACATCACAATATCAACAAAAACTATAGCTATAATTTTATGCAATCCGAAATGGTGTTTCTATAAGACCTCCAGGGGATCTTTTTTTAAGAGTGAAAGACGAGAAGTTCATGCACACGCCATAACCAGCAACATCATCATTATTTCATGGAGTGACAGATGTTAGTGGATTTGTCTTGAGAATTAACAAAAAGTTCATCTCATGATTAACCCTTTTTGGAGGCTATCATAATAAGCATATATATATATATATATATATATATAGGAATCTTAAAACAAAAAGACTAAATATAGGATATGGAATGGATCATAAAGTTATTAATATGATCAAGAACTGAAAAAAATGCAACGATTAATATATAGATGGTAATGAACGTGTTTTGAGGCCACTAAACATGTGGAACACACGGTTAATAGAAGCCAAAATATTAAGAACGTTAAAACAAAAATATCTTATCAAGAAATTTGCGCATTAGTTTGAGTAGCATGATTTTAATTAATTAGAAATAGTACACGCTTAACTCTACCACAAAGCATGTAGGGTTCAAGTATCATCATCCCCAATTAAAAAAAAAAAAAAAAGAATGCCAGTGTAAAGCCGTAGTAAGAAATTGGTGTACCATATAATTAATTACCTACGTAAATGGAGGAAAAAAAAAAAGAAGAAGATTGATGTTAGTTGGATATTGAAAAATGATATGATTGACGATCAAAACAATTTAGCATATTATACTCTCCGTCTATTGACGTCGATGGCCGACTATTTTTTGCTGAAAATAAAAAATGTGATTGACTATAATAATAATTTACTAGCTAATATCACCTCAAAAAATTTAAAAATTCTATAATTTTACTTTAATTTCAATTTGATTTGATTTATGAAAATAAAATAATTTAAAGGAGCTAATCAGTAAAAAAATTTCTCTCTTTTTTGTTTTGTAGAAATTTCTCTAAAACCAAAATAAAAATTTAGATTAACATATATAAACCAATAAACTGAGCAATAGGATACGAAATCACACGATCATGTCTCTTTACTGCTCTTGTGAATCTCTTTCATATATAACTGTTATTTATATTTTATGCTATTTTGCATCAATATAAATTTCTAACCGTTATTTGTTAGTGCGATACATATTCGAATTGTAAAATTGATATATTTTATTGGCTATCATGATCTGGATTAGCAAATGATATATAATAACTAATTTAGACTAATAAATTCCATCTTCTACAACTTACTTTTTATAAATGTTATACATACTTAAGCGTCACACAACTTAAATATGTAGTATTATAAGTGGTAGTATGACGGCATGAATAAACACTTTCTAAGTATGGCATATAATATCGTTTTCTCATAATTTAGAGATTCAACATTGTTAATCCTACAAAGTGTACAGGGATCAAGAGCTAGGCCCAAAATAATCCTTGTATATACGTTTTGATTATATTAGGTTTTGATTTATTGCAAAGTACTTAAATGTATTTGAAGAAATAAATTTTAAACCTTGGAGTTTAAGTGAAATTTTAATTAATTATTTTGATTAAATTGCTAAGTCACCATCTCCGTTTGGGGGGTGACAATTCTTTTACAGATTTTCTCTTACTTTATTTAGCACTATGTGGGTATAATTCAATAGTGAGATACCATGCTTAAAGATAGTTTGTGATGAGTTCAAGTGATCACTTTAAACTTTCGACCTTTTTCCATCAAAATGATGAGAAATACATGCAACATAATATGTCTTTTAGAACTTCAGTTATAACTGAAGTTCTAAATTTAAGAAGTGTAGCTTGCAACAGCTTGGTATTATGTAATTTATTGTAGTACGTAAAAACTTTATACTATTTATTACTTGAAACCATAGTTGAGAGTGAGTTTTCAAACAACCCATACAAAATTAAGACCTAACCTTTTGGCCTAGTGGCTATGGAAAGGAAGAAATTGTGGATGGATCATGTAATTATTATTACCCATGGTAACATGTGCTTTTAAGAAAAGTAAGAACGAACATTTTTATCGGTTTAATATAAATATATATATGTATGTATATGTGTGTTTGTGTATATTATGCCATGTACAATCACTGACCACTCCGTTTGCATGTCATTTTTTAAAATAAAATAAAATAAAATCTGTCATACAGGTTAATGAGTTAAAAAGGATGTAGCAAGTATAGCTTGGAGTTGGGTGAAACTAGGGGCTTGGGGATGTGCCCCTTTAAACAGAGCACCAAGGAAAGGATGCGTGATTTGTTATTCGTAGATGGGTCAATATCAATACCCACTCCCAATTTTTTTATTGGGTGATTTAGGAGAGAATAGAGTCTTATTATAACCCAGTTCCACACACAGCACTTTTTGTGAAAAATTATTTAAATTTTACCACAAAGTGGTACGCGTGAATAACTAACTTTAAAATGGTACATATAAAGTCTAATTAACACCTTTTTATTAGTGATAAATCATGATGACCAATGTTAATATAAATTAATCGCAGTAGACAAGAACTACTGGTATTATAAGCCCTCATGGAGGCCAACGACCACAGCCTCAGCCTTAGCAGCAGCAATATTTCTGCAGGTTTTCTAGTTGGAAGCAGACGTATTAATAGCAGTGTCTTAAGATATGAACGCAAGAGTTTTATGAAATCAAAGAAAAACAGGCAAATATATCAAAGGCCTCCATCATATCTTCGTACTTTTTTTGTTCTAGTTGATGATATATAATTAATGAAGAAAATTGATATTAGCTCTCTAGATCTGTTTCTTTCAAATATAAATATCCTTATCATTATATATATATATACACACAAACACCTAATACACTAACTTGTATAACAAGCTGTTTTGATGATCACGATCTATTTGTCAGCTTCTAGCGGCCAGTTTTAATTCTTTACTATTATTAGCAAAAAGGAAAAATATGAACAAGAAAACAAAAAGGCATGATCTTGTATGTACAAATAATCATCATTTTAACAATACACTACTCCTCGGACGTTGTTTAACAGAATCTTGAGCACGCCAGCCTTCAAGAAGAGGCCGAAATCCATGTATGATCAGTATCATGCTATATTATTCACATACATACATATTCCGTACACACGTATATATCATGAGGTAATTACATATATATATTTTCTATTTTTATTTTTTTCTCAATTTCTTTTTTTTTTAAACGATATCTAATACAGTTGAAAAACTTGTTTAACTTTAAAGAAAAAAATGGATCAAAAAGAGAAAATTTCCTAGAAATGGTCTTTGAAGAATATTTTCAACATATAAGAAGTCATAAAATCCATATAAGAGAATATAATTTCTAAAACTACAAAGAGCCTGTTCGTCTTTTACTTATTGTTTAGGGATTTTTATGATCATTTAATTTTCTTGCAACTACTTAAGATTGTCTCTCCGTCTTTTTGCCTTGTTATTCTGTTCACTAATTTTTGTACAAGAGATAAAAACAAAATGGGATTCACAAATTCATATATAGGATATTTTCTACGTAGTTTTTAAAGCAGAATTATAAAAAATTTGACTAATAATTTCTGTTTAGGTAATGTGTATTATAGACGCAATAATTTTGAAAATAGCGCTTTTCTTAAAAAAAAAAAAAAAAACTGCCTAATTTTGAAATATTGGTTTCATTTGAATCACGAAGTAAACATGCATGAGATATAACATTATAATATGACAGAGTTTTCTGTGTACGTATATATACTGCCTTCGTGGTGAATTATACTGCACGAATAAATAATTAATTATAAACGGAAATAAATCAAACTAATTGACAACGTGGTATTCAAGTTCACTTTCTTCTTTTTGGTTTAGTTCCGAAGACTTCTAAAAGGGTAAAACATGCCAATATATAATATCGTATGTGGGGAACCCGGAAATGGACAGGCTGCTGGAGGCGTTCAATATTAATTAATTATATAAATTTGTTGTATTCTTTTGCTTTTTCTTTCTTTTGTCTTTAGTCTCCCAACAACTTCTACATAATTTTTAATGTTCTTTGACATTGTGCAAATATAGATACCGCAAGAAAATCTTGCCTTTTATCCCTACTTAATTGTGGCCTTATCATTATATGGACCCTTAAGGTCATAACGCATATGCATATATACATATAAATCTAAAAATATACCTATATATATATATATATAAATATGCCTGCTCTAGCACTATGATCTTTTACGGGTTTCAGATTATGTTATAAATGTGTTTTTACTCCTAATCTTCATCCGCTCTTCCTTTTTTTTTGCAGGTATCACGTGACCCTTCTCCTTTCTGTTCCTTTTGGGCGTTCCCCACCGTAAATTCTGCACGCACGCATAATATACACATACAAATATAACACACACACACACACACACATATAATATATATAATATTTACTCATATAATTTTAAAACACACCACTTATTTGATTTTGAAGCTGAGAAAGTCTCCTTGGGATAATTTCTCTAGAAGTTATATGTACCTCTATATTTTTATAAATGACATAAAATGTAATATGTTACTATTTTTGAACTACAAAATCTTAGAATCTAACGTCAAAAGAAATTAGTTTCATTGTTCTATTTGGGAGAAGAAAAGTGGCAATGCGCATCTGATCTTTTCTTTTTTGGTGAGAAAAAGGGGTCAACCAGGACCCACATCTGATCTTTTTTATTATATCTTTTAAGGGGACCCATGAACATGATTTTGCTTTACATTTCTTGTTAAGTTTCTGGTCTTAATGGTATCGTGGTAGTACTTGTTCTATTCTATAGCTATTATTTTATTGATGGGTACTAATCGTAAGAACATTATCCGTTTAATCCAGCACTATTCCTTTTAGGGTGAGGAAGTTCTAAATCTAGAAAAATGAAAAAGAAAAGTACAATGCACTAATAATTTAATTGGTTACAAAAAAACCATAATTACTAATTACTTTAAAGCATTCAATATCTGTATAGAATAAAACATGTACCTAGCTACAGATTTTACGAATTTCATGTTGCATGGCATATTGATGGATGGAATCCCTTTCTCAGCTTAGTATACAAAAGTTGTCATTTTTTCTAGCTTGTCAATATCATCAGATGGTTTCTTTTTTTTTTTGGTGTTTCAATATGGATTTATGGTCCGTTTGAAAACACCGTTTTAGTCCAACTCATTCTAGTTCAAATCAATTTTATCATAATATTTTCTTTTATAAAATTTAAATTACTATAATAATGTTTTCAATTTGTAATTCAACGATGGAAATAACAAGCTATTAGTGTCTGTTTCTTTCGGCTAAGGGCCAATTTTTGTTGGCTTCAATCTTGATATTCTTTTTAGACTTTTTATTTTGGATGTGAAATGGAATTAGCAGGAGGTGCCAACCTAATTGGAATGTTTTAACTCTCTATCTTCTCTTCTGTTGTCATTCATTAATTGAAAATAATAAGAATGTTTTAACTCTCTATCTTCTCTTCTGTTGTCATTCATTAATTGAAAATAATAAGAGTTTGTCATTATAGATAACACATTTAAAGATATATGTGTAATGCTTTTGGACATACAAAATGTGTAGGGTAAAAAGGCTCATTTCGTCAATGCCATGGCACGAGGTGTTTGCATTTCTAAATCCACTTCTGATTGGAGTAATTCAAGTGAAATGCCAAGGCCCAAAATTATCCCCTTTCCACACACACCCTGCGGACATGTGGACCTCTCTGTTGGCCACTCTTGTCTACTGCTTCTCTGTTGCAGCCAACATAAAATGCCACCGTCGGCGCACGATTTACTATCTATTCTCCGGCGACGTGGCTCTCATCTCTGGTTCCCTTTCTTCCATCTTACTATTCTCCGTCTTTCTTCCAAAGCTATGGGGACAACTCATTTTCTTCTCATGGATCATTCTGCCCCTCCTAGTGTTGCGACAATTTATTGGCCTTTCCACTGGACTCTTGAGGTAGTTTACCGACTTCTTACAAACATAAGGAAAAAGTTCCATATCGGTGGCATTATATTAGATGAGCGCCCACAAGTGTGAGTATTATCAATTAATTAACTACACCATCACTATATTATTTATATATATTATTATTAACAGTCGCAATCGAGCTTGCTATTGTATACATTTATCTGTGAATAAATCCCCGTTTGTGTACTAAACTCCTACTCTTGTTAAAATGTAAATTATGGATGTTTAGTTTTATATAGATGTGTGTGTGTGTGTGTATAATTATATTACTCTCTGCTTAATTTAATTGGCCATATTCTTCCACTATACGTAGGACCACATACTTTGAGTGGAGGACTTACTCCTCTTTATTTATTTTAAATATAGGACCCAAACTGCTCGTGCACGTATGGTTTTTTTTTTCCCCGTATCAAATAGAAGGTTTTTTTTTTTTTTGAATAATCACATCTCTTTTTTTAATTATAAATGCGAATACTGTAACGCCCTAGAACGCGTGTCATAAGTTTAAGTACAATTAAGAACAAATAAAGCAAAATGATTAATTTAAAATAAAAAAGATAAACTTTGTCGAAAATAATTATATATATATATATATGTATTGGCGTCTCAAAAGTATAACAATTATACAACAGTTTTATAAAGACAGTTTTCCTCAAAAAGTACAACTTGGGACAATGTCAAATTATAAAATTTGTATACATGGCATGTTATGTCCTAGAAGTAAAGAACAAAAAACAAAAAAGACAAACTGTCTCAAACCTCAAGCCTTCAGATTGCTCCATCCACGAGTTGCGCTGCAAAACTAACTGCTATATTTGGCGGGGAAAACATTTAAAATGGGGGTGAGCCAATGTCCACTGGTCGAAAATAGAAAAGCATACCGAAAACAGAGACTTTGACAGTAGATAAATCACAATGCATAACCTAAATGTAGATGTTTGAAATAAGTGAAAACTGTATAAACCTCAATGAATGTGATCTAATAAAGAGTGAAATCACTACAAGAAAAACTACATTTAACGATATCTTATTTACGACATGTAGTTTTTAAATGTCGTTAAAAAATACATACAACGACATCTTGAACAAACATATCGTTAATAACATTTGAAACAATAATTAACGACATCTATATAGATGCCATATTAAAGGTCTCATTTTAACGACAATAGTTTAGTGTCGTTAAATTATTTAACGATAAGTAGAAGATGTCGTCAAAGCCTTGAAGATTCTACGACACCCCTTATAGACGACATCTTGACCAATATCGTCTATAAGGGGTGTTATAGAATCTCCAAGGCTTTGATGACATCTCCTACTTGTCGTTAAATAATTTAACGATACTAACTATTGTCGTTAAAAGGAGACCTTTAATACGACATCTATATAGATGTCGTTAATTATTGTTTCAAATGTCGTTAATGATATCTTTGTTAGAGATGTCGTTGTATGTATTTTTCAATGACATTCAAAAACTACATGTCGTAAATAATATGTCGTTAAATGTAGTTTTTCTTGCAGTGAATCAATAATTAAGTATTTTGAAAATCCTTGCAAAATACTATAACATTTCAAGCACAGCTCAAAAATAAGTGACAAGCTAAATACAACACAATTTAAAAAATCAAGATTTAAAACATTGAGATTCATGGTAATCATTATTTAATAATAAAATCTTTGAATGATACACTTTTAAATTAATTGATATACCTCATATCAAACATATATATATATACACACACACACACACACATACATACACATTTAATTTGCTCTTAGCCAATCACCCCACTACTAAGTGCCTTGATTGAGGTTTAGGGGTCTTCCTCCAAGGTTATATCTTGTAACCCAAGCTTTGTAGCCATTTTTTCAAAATCAACTGCTAGAGATGCTTACTCTTTGATAGCATTTGCAAATCGTTTATGTTTAAAATTTCATATTTTGAGTCTTAGTATCATTTTACTATCCATTTTCAAAACTCTCTTCATTGTTCATGAACTCAGGTTTTCAAAGGTTTTTAGATATATATATATATATATATATATATATATATAATCTCTTTATATGTATACATATACATATATATATATATATATACTCTAAAACTTTATCTAAAAATCTCAATGTCGATAAAAAAACAATTTCTATACTGAAACATAAAACATCTAAACAAGCCTAAAAAAGAAAAAACAATGCAAGAGGGAAAATGGACATAGACTCAAACAAAACTAATTCAAAACCACTCATGGTGTAATCATATCAAGTAAAACAATATGCATAACGTTTAAAAACATGAAATTAGACAGTTAAGTAAACTTAATATGTACATGACTAGGGCTACAAATCCTAAATGAGGCGGTTCCAAGGTGTTGCACATCACCTTTAACATATTTTAAGAGAGTGTAGGGTCGATCTTGGTGCAGACATCATATATCAAATAGTGGCAATTTCAGTTCTTGGTTTTACCATCTATACTTGGCATGATATTATCTATTTTGGGCATAAACCTATGCTATAACAAGGGGAGGCTTTAATGTCGTCCCTCACTAATCGACATGAAATGGTTTTCTCACAACCCGAAAATAGGGCAAGACGTGGAGACTTAATTTAGAAAAATAATTTTAAGTTAAATGAAATATTGTTAAATCTTGTAATCAAATTATAAATAGAAATTAGGTAAATGTGACAAAATTATTTTCCTAAACCAATCCCGAATAATTAAAGAATAAATAAGAATGTTTATTTCAACTTCTGCTTATTTGTTTAAAATGACCATTTATCCTTGGAGCATATAATTCTAGGTCTACTCATTTTAGAACTTCTAAAAACTTAACCGAGTATTTAGAATTTAAAAGAGAATAATATTTTTAAAGGAAACCTCAAAACATAACCATTAAGGAAAAACACCTCTAGCATTGGTTCGGGATTAGTGTACAACCCTATGTTCGAAATATACAATAAGAAATTTAAGTAATTGTGATACAAACGACATCAACCACAGTCCAAATGCAAAGTCTAAGAGAAAGGAAATAATAGCAATTAAGGCTCTATATACCTTGATGAAAAAGAAAGGAAAATAGCTGCAAATAAGAAGATCTCCACTCAAGGTCTACCTTTGCCTCAAAGCTACAACCCTTATGGTCTACTCGGTACCGTTCTTATCACTGCTTAAGATGGGTTAATTTAAAACATAAAAATGAGTAAAAGACCTTGTAGGATAATATTTGAACACATCAAACAATTAAGGTACCTAAATAAGCAATACGATAAACAAATAAATAATTGGAATATCAAAGATTGCAAATGTAGTAAAAGAATTAAGAAAGAGATGAGAAAATTTTAATTAAATTTCTCGTTCCTTGTTAGACGTGTATGCCCTAAGGAGTAAAAATGTAATATATTTTTGGATACATTTTTATCAATAAAGAATTTATTTTTTATTTATATATCAAATCTTATCCTCTTTACGTACATATTTGTTGAATGTATGATAAACAAACAATAGTTTGAGACTGTCGGTCTAAACCTTTAAGAATTGGGCATATGATGGACAGATTATGTAGAAGACGCAATTCTTAAGGTGACAGTCTAAATCATAAGATTTGCAATCGAGGGAATAAAGTTAAGCATTTTAGTCATGCAAAAATTGTTATGTTGTCTATATCCATATTGGGAGATGGTTTGTCTTGACCATCGGAGGTGGACTCCATGAATAGAAACATTGGCACGTTGTCATAGATAACGATGTGTTAGATCGGGCCATAAAGTGAATTGATTTGGATTAATAATTCTGTCTAAGTAAATCGATTCATTTTAGATAATCTTTTGTATTATATCTTAATCCTGAGATGAATAGTGGGCCCGTTGTCTTGACTTATGTCTTTTGATGTACCAAAGGGTGACATCCATATTTTTATAGTGGTACATATACAGGTACATTGGAGGCATGACTCTTGATAGCGTAGACCTGTTATTCATAGATATGGAATCCATAGATTTTCTTTAGGAGTAGTTGATATCTTCTTATATGCATTATCATGTAATTGAAAAATTGGAGTGCTCAACCATTTAGATACATAGGTGTAACCGAATGGCATACTGTCTCATGGATGGTAAGTTTTTCGATAGTGAGATAATAAAATGTAAGATAAAAATAATCGGGAAGGTAAGATAGAACTTGTCCTTAAGCCGATTATGGATAATCCTATTGGGATACGATACATTATGATATGTCATGAAAACTTAGCTATATAGGCTTTGTAATTTTATATAGTTTGAGAGTGCAGCTCTAAGCTTTTAATGGAGTAGCGTTGGAGTTGATAATTATGAAATGTATATCTAGGATATTAGGTTTCAATAATTATCGAAAGCTTGAACTATATAGGTCTATCAGGTCCCTTTTGTTAACTCATAAAAATCCTATAACGATATAACGTACTTTTTAAATAATTGGTGACATATGTTAGATTTATCAAATTGGCTAAAATTCAAAAGAATTAAATAATTCATGTCTATTTATTGGTTGAATTAATTTTGTGATAAAATTAGCTCAAGATAAACTTGTTGAATTATTGGGATCGGATAATTCTTTTCAGTTTATCAGTTGATTTAATTTTGAATAAATTAAATCAAAATAAACTTGTAGAATTATCAGGAATTCATTTATTTTTCTAGAGATTATCTAGATAAAGTTGTTTTAATTAGATAACTTCTCTATTGGTTATTTGAATTAAAATTGAGACTTTATCTTATAGAATCTTGGGTGGAGAATAAAAGATTAGCTGAGATTTTTTATCGCAGGTTTGGCATGTCGATCCTCAAGTTCGGCCTGCAATGGGGCAAGTTCGATATGCCTGTTAGACAGATCGGTAAGCTGGCCACGCGATAAAATGATCACGCATTTTTATACGGATGTTATCAAATTATGATCCTGGTTTGATTCTGATTCGAATTTTTAAGACCCTATCTGATAAGAACTGATCCTAAACCCAACCTCTATAAATAGGGAATAGGTCTCATAAATTATTTAGGTCAGCTAAGAGATTAAGAGTGAGACTCTAAAAACTCCTTGAGAGCTATTGTTCACAAATCATGAACTGTACCTTTGGGTTCTCTCAATTGGTTGGAAGGAGAATCATCTAGTGAAAAATCTGAACGACGTGAGCCCACACTCACTTCGAACATGGATAGAGAATAGCAAAGAAGGCCAGTTGGTTGAGGTCATTCTGGAACGTTACTTCTCTTCATTGATTGCTGGAGCTTTTTGGTACACAAAAAGTTAGTAAGATCTTGTTAATTTATGCATATAGTATGTCAAACTTGTGTTTTGAAAAATACTATGATATAAAATTTTAAAATTTCGCTGTGTACTATTTTGTTTAACATTCCTTACCTTTCATATATCATATACTTAACATACTTACAATGCTTCAGCCAATGCTCCTACTACGGATAGAGCCCTCGATTGAAGTTTAAGGGTCTACCTCCAAGGTTACACTTTATATAACCCGATCCATCTAGCTACTAAAAGCTAACCACCGAAAGCCATATATCCTCGGTAGCATTTGAATACCCTATTATGCTCAGAATTTCTTATTCTAAGTCTAAAATCATAATTTCTCATACTCATTTATCAAAAGATGAAACTACTCGTATTTACATAGTATATACATTTTACAAACTTATAGCTATGTGCGAAAACACATTTACAAACAATCTTGTAAGAAACATACTCATCTCAAGATAACTTTATTGGCCAAAATAAAACAAATTAACTTCAAATCATGGCTACCAAGAAAGGGCTTAGAAATCCTCCCTCTCAAGCTTAAGAACAATCTTTTAATCTCGGAACCGATTAACTTTAGCTCCACACGTCCTTAATCCTAAGGCATATATAAAGATAATTAAAACTAAAGCTCAATATGTAACTCTATTCATAAGTAAATCATGTGTTAATCCATTTTATTAGTGTGCCATTAAAATTTTATGCAACTTTAAGACTTGATGCAACTATGTTTTAAAATGAATTAAGGTTACATTTTTGGTTTAAAACTTGTTTTAAAATTAATCCTAAGATCAAAGGGATTTTAAAATATTCAAAAATCACAAAAAAGAAGAAAACAACAAAGTTTTTTGACCTATGGTCCTTGGGACCGGCCCGCTACTCATTGAACTTGAACGCCCTTCAAAAAGGCCACAACTGGTCCGTCGATGAAGGTAATTGGCCTGTAGCCTTGAGATTGCCGGCCTACTGCTTTCAAATAACCGACTTGCTACCTTCAAGTAACTTGAAAGATTCTAGATTTAAATTTTTGAACCTTTCAAGCTCTGAGCTTGATTCCAGACTTATTTTTCATATCTTAGAGCATGGAAAACAAACATAAATGATATAATAATATTAAACAAAAAATTTTAAACTTATTAAAA
>CAMOHE010047781.1:0-40888 GCA_946598075.1 Artocarpus hirsutus
CAAATAATTAAAATACATGTATTTAAACCTCAAAATTCATATGACATCATTATAAACATATACATACAGTAGCATAACATTCCTCATCTCCAAATAAAATTATAAAGTCATATAAAAACTTTACACAATTATAATTTAACAAATTCACTACAATAACAAATTAAATACCTAGCATTCATAAAATCTCTATAACCCATGAAACATTCATCACATCATTACCATATTTTACAGCCCTTTACTTAACATATATATATACATATCCATCAAATTACGTGGAATAACTCATGCATTTACATTAAAAATAACACCCACACAAATGTGCATAAAAACAGTCAGCAACAATTCACAGTGTGTGGTGGAGAATAGAAAATTCATAACTTTTTATATAAAATTCAAAATAACGTGAAACTTGAGGAAAAATCACATAACTCATGCATACATAACATATTAAAAATTCAGAGAAAAATAAAACTCATAGATGAAAATATTGCAGTCAATTTGAAGAGAAGAAAATTTCAGAAATACTAAAAAAAATAAACTCATACCTTAGAATAATGTTTTCTTCAAGCTCCTTCGAAAAAACCCAAGAAATTTTTGAATATAATTTTTAATAAAGGAATTGCAGGGAATTTTGAGGAAAATGAAAGAAAAGAAATGTGATAGGAAGAGAGAAATGAGAGAGAAAAATCGAGAGAGAGAAAGAGAGTGAAATTTGTGGAAATAAAATAAAGAAAAACAAAAACTCATCCTCTTATTACAAATCAGAAATTTTTCTGATTAAATGCCAAGCCAAAAACGTGTAAATGGGTAAAATTGAAAGAGAAAAGTCAGAATTTCTAAGAATGGTTCAAATTGCCATAAATCGCCTTTGTAAAACGGGAAAACTTATTCATTAAATTCAAATAAATGAGAAGTCAAATGCTTT
The DNA here is from genome assembly GCA_946598075.1 of Artocarpus hirsutus. Lineage (NCBI taxonomy): Eukaryota > Viridiplantae > Streptophyta > Magnoliopsida > Rosales > Moraceae > Artocarpus > Artocarpus hirsutus. The sequence goes on from CAMOHE010047781.1 coordinate 926, forward strand.
ATTACCAAAAATTAAAGAAATCAATCCATAAATATGCTATTTAATCAGAATAAAACGTCCATAATTAAATTCCATCTTATCACAACTTTGTAAAAATTTCTGCTGACTACTTGTCAGCTGTCATCGGCCTGCCGATCTCAGGAGTTCGGCCTGCCGATCTCAGAAGTCCGGCCTACCGATGATATACCATCGGCTTGCCGTTCAGAGAACATCATTTCGGCCTGCCGAACTGCCTTAACACTCAAAATTCATTCATAACATATAATTATCCATAAAATAATTAATCACATAACATTAATGACATGAACATTTGAGCACATCAATTCCACGCGAGCGTCACCTGTCATAACACTTAAAATAAAATGGTTAGCACCATTTATCATATATCATAGCACTTATCATGAGTATATCACTTAACATCATCATAAACATATCATAACATCGTCATTAACATAACATTATCCGTTACATCAAATTAGGCGGGCGTTACACTATGGGGATATGATACACTATGATATGTCATAGAGACTTAGCTATACGGGCTTCGTGATTCTATATAGTTCGAAAGTGCAACTCTAAGCTTTTAATGGAGTAGCGTTGGAGTTGATAATTATGAAATGTATATCTGGGATATTGGGTTTAATAATTATCGAGAGCTTAAACTATATAGGTCCATCAGGTTCCCTTTGTTAGCTTACAAAAATCCTATAACGATACGACGTGCTTTTCAATAATTGGTGACTTATATCGGATTTATTAGATTGGTTGAAATTCGAAAGAATCAAATAATTTATGTCTGTTTATCGGTTGAATTAATTTTGTGACAAAATTAATTCATAATAAAATTGTTGAATTATTGGGATCGGATAATTCTTGTTTGTTTATCAGTTGATTTAATTTTGAATAAATTAAATCAAGATAAACTTGTAGAATTATCAGAAATTTATTTATTTTTTTAGAAATTATCAAAATAAAGTTGTTTTAATTAGATAACTTCTCTATTGGGTTATTTGAATTAAAACTGAGACTTTATCCTATATAATCTTGGGTGAAAAATAAAAGATTCGTTGTGATTTTTACCGACAATTCGGCCTGCCGATGGGGCAAGTTCGGCATGCCAGTTAGACAAATCGACATACCAATCGCGCGATAAAAAGATCACGTGTTTTCATGCGGATTTCATTAGATATTGATCTGAATTTGATTCTGATTCAAATTTTGAGGCCTTATATGATAAGGACTGACTCTTGGGCCCAACCTCTGTAAAAAAAAGAAAGTGAGTCTCGTTATCATTTAGATCAATTGAGAGATTAAGAGTGAAACTCTACTAGTGAGATTCTAAAACTCCCTAATAGCTCTTATTCACAAATCACGAACACTAGCTCTGGGTTCTCTCAATTGGTTGGAAGGAGAGTCACTTGGTGGAAGAGCTATACGTGTGAATCCACACTCATTCCGATCAAGGATAGAGAATAGCAAAGAAGGCCAGTTGATTGAGGTTTTTCTAAAATGTTACTTCTTCACTGATTAAGGAAGCTTTTTAGGCATTTACAAGGTTAGTAAGATCTTGTTAATTTACACATATAGCGTGTCAAACTTGTGTTTTGGAAAACACTCTGATATAAAAATTTTTAAAATTTCGCTACGTAATGTTTCCAACATATTTGAATAATTTATAAAATATTTCACCATTTTTAGGTGTCTATTTTTCTTTCCTCCTAGTTAAACAATAAAAATTTTAAAATGCTACAAACTTGTAAACTTCTTTTGTTTTTTTTTTTTCCGTTCTCTTTGCCTCTACATCAATCTCTCCTCTCACGATACCAATAGCTAGCAGCGTGATATTGAGCTGCTTGGCCACAGATGGTGAAGGGCCGTAGTCATTTAAATGAGGGGTATTTGATGACTCTTGCATAAGGAGGGATCACCGTTATTAAGGCTTTATTGTGGAGGGCCTTCACACATGAAGGGTACAGACGTCATGGCCTCCTTTGGTTGGATTGGGTGTCCTGCTTATAAGAAGCTGAAATGACAATACATCGAGTAACAGACGTTGGTGAGTCCACAACTATGGTTTCAAAATTAGGGGTCGCTAAAATGTGCTTCTAGGCTTGCTTGATAATGACCTCGGCTAGATTACAGCTAGACTCGAGTAACCACAAGGACAACACCCATTGTGATTCCGAATCTGTTGAAGATGAAGACTTCACTAGGGAGGATCTTGTGGTGTGGGAGAGGAACATAAGTGGAGGATATCCCTATGTTCATCGTGGTAAAGATGTGTTCATTAAGCTGAATGAGGTGTTTGAGTAAGTTGGTAAGACTTGTTGGTCCTTTGAGTGAAGTAGCTTCCAAAGAGAGGATATTCCTTTGTCTGGTGGAGTAGTTTAACATTTAGAGAGAGAAGGTCTAGAGAGAGAGAATGCAGTGTCTTTAATGGTGGTTTTTGTGTTTCTTGGCTATGGGCTTCTCTTGGTCTATAAAAGGACGTGATGGCATTTTTGTTCAAAAGAGGTGATGTATGGATCTTGGACTTTCTTGGGACTTGCTAGAAAATATGGACCTTATGGAGTTTTGAGGTCAATGATGATGCTTATGGAGTTTTGAAGTGGTGTTGTGGGGATTTGGGATGGTGCTATAGTGGTTTGGGCTTAATGAGTATGGTGGTTATGGAGGGTGGTCGTCAATAGGGAAGATAATAGCGATGGAGAGAGGGAAAAGGAAAGATGGAATATATGGCGGTGTTGGGATGTTTTCTCTGATGGTTTTTGGAGGCGGTAATGGGGGCTATTTATAGAAGTGGGAGCTTAGTTTGGTTAGGAGTCCTCCACTTCAGGTTCTTAGTTAGAGGAACTTTAGGACTTAGTTTTGCAGGAGAGGCTATGAGGGGAAATCTCCTACCGTTGGAGAATTTTCTTCCATGTTTGAATTTCGGGCTTCAATATAATATTGGGCAATGAAGAGCTTTGATGTCGACCTAGAGAGCCCACTTTAGGTGTCCTGCTATTGAAGGATCCAAAATGTGAAGGCTTGTCTTGCCATATTGAGTATGGGTCAAGCCCTTTGACTTAAGCCTCCTATTGACTTGCTTTGGTAAAAGGAAGCCACATGACTTTGCAGCTGGCTTCCCTCAAATGGATTGTTGGGTTGGCATGGCAAGTGGGCTGATGGGCTACTATGTCAGGTGGGCCAAATAGGCTTTTGTAGCATTGGGCTAGGGCTTTCAAATGGATTAGGAGAGCCTTGCCTCGTGGTTTAAGTTTACATATCTTACCTTGGGCCAATCACGGGATATAGGTTTGGCTTACGCCTTGTGAAAAAATAGGTATCAACGATCGTCCTCACGTGAGCAATTGCAGCAACAAAGTAGAGTTGTCAAAATGAGTTAGAATAATGAATCGGGTTGATATATTTTCTACAAAAATTATAGTAAATAGTATTTTTGCAAACTAATCGTAAGTAAATAGTAGATTTTGAAAATATTTATAATAAATAAAAAATTTACCAAATAAAAATATGTATTTCTTATAAATATTTTTAAAGCATGCTATTTATTTCATTTATTTAGTGTAAAAATGCTGGCTCGTTTTTTGTTTTCCACATGTTGGACTGACTCATTTTTCTTCCCCTTTTTTTCTTTCGCAACCCATAAGAGCCAGTCGTATAGGGCCGGGCGGCCCATTTTTTTCAGCCGTAGTACCAAAGGATGTTTGGCCAGAGCTTAAGAACTCGATCTTCGTGGAGTGGCTATCCAAATCTCGACCAGCGGTCGAAAAACTCTTGAACCGTCTTGACTGCCACGGGTTTCTTGAATTTGAGGCGCAAAGAATATCCCATTTGTCATTTAAAGCTATATCATGAATAAAGTTACACACTAGACTCTTTTTTTATTTTGGTATAACTTAATAGCTAGTCAATTTATGGATGTGCATCATTTTCATTGATTGAAGCGTGAAGATAAGAACTGGGGCTACTAGTACAGCCCAAAGAGTAATGAGACTTCTCAAAACAGCTATCAGGGAAAAGAAAAACAAAAACAAAAACAAAAAACAAAGAACCAAAAAAAAAGAAAATGAAAAACCCTATTTTGTCAAATTGAGACAGCGATGCCATGCCAGTGGCTGGCCGGATGCTCAATCATTCAATTCAACTTTCTTAGAAGATCCAAAGCAAAGCATCCTTTCTCCACCAGTTGTTTGTAATTTTTCAGGCCTCGTTTGACAAAATGGTTTCCACCACAATCTCAGTTATAAACAGTAAAAAGTTCTTACATACTACAGTAACAAAAAACAAATTTACTACAATAAAAAGTTCTCACATGCTACAGTAAAAGTGGTTCTTACCATTGGTTTCCACCACTCTCCTAAACACCCTATCAATTTTCATCATCAATTAATGCACCACCAAACACAGCCCTCTTTCAAGTCTCACCACCCTTTTTTCCTAGTAATATTTATCATTTGTTAGTTACTAAATCAATAGTACCCAAACTCAAATTATAAATTTTATTGAAACTTTTTCCTTCGGATTTGTCAAAAAAAAAAAAAAACTTGAAAGTTGACCGATACATTGTATTTTTTACTTTTACCAAACCGTAAAAGGAGAGGTAAAATAGTACTAATAAACAACAAAGACCATTATTATATAATCTTGTTTATACAAAGAAGAGATTCAACTTCCTTATTTTATGGACTCAAAAGAAAACGGAAAAGACAAATTTACAGCGGTAAAAAAAGATCCTAACCCGGGAACTCTTTAAAAAAAAAACAAAAAACAAAAAAAACCTACTACTAAGGACAAAAAAAAAAAAAAAGAGGCAAAGAAAAGTCCTCCGTCAAAACTGCCATAAACCTCCTAAAAAATTAGAAAGGCAAGGAAAAGTGTAAATCTCAATAATAATAATAATAATAATAATAATAATAATAAACTAAAAAAGAAAACCACCAGCAATCATCGTAATCATGCTTGGCGAGCCATCGATCATCATGAAGGCCGTTCATCACCATCTATCGTGATGACTTTCCGAATCGGGTATTTCGGAACCATAAAAATCGAGGCACAAAATCCATTCATTCATCATCCATTCCATTTCATCTCACCGCAGAGAGAACCAGGCAACGAGGTCAGCACCGACGCGGCGGCGACCCAGTGAGGTCCACGCTCTCGTCGGCGGAGACGAGCGGCGAGCGACAGAGGGGGCAGTTGAAGTTGAGATGGCCGAGCCAGCCGTCGAAGCAGTCCTTGTGGAACACGTGGCGGCACGAGAGCATCCGGACCTGGTCCCCAGGGATTAGGGTGGACATGCAGACCACGCAATCGGAGCTCCCGCACGCGCCGCCGCCGCCGATGTCGGAGTAGCGGTAGGAGAAGGCGCGGTTGAGGTTGAGCTGCTTGGCGAGGACGATCAGGCCGGCGAGGCCCGAGCCCAGAAGGCCGTCATCGACGACGGGTTCCGGCCCGAATCGCTGGGGGAGGAGGCCCAAGAGGACGGAGCGGACGTAGCTGACGCAGTTGGCGATCATGGCGACCAGGAGGAGAGGGATCGAGTCCGATGACACGTCGTTTAGCTGGCTTTGTAGTCCCATTTTTGCGATTTTCGATTGAATTTCGTCGTTTTTTCCTAGTAAAGTTTGTGTGCGTAGAGAAGACTAAAGAGATTGGGTTCCGTTCTTTCTTGAAGTGAAAAGAGGCAGAGACAAAGAGAGGCAGGGGAATTGGGGGAGGGAAGGAGGCTTATTTATATATGTACGAAAGAGAGAGGAAATAGCGGTTAAAAAAGGGTAATTTTTTTACTCTAAATATTTATTTTTTTTAATTGATTTTTGGTAGGCAAGGCCTCCTGCTATAGTAGTTTTTTTTTTTTTTTTTCAATAAAGAAGAGAGACTATAATAACTTTAAAGTGTTTAAAAATTTAATTTTAACTTATCAGTTATAATTATAAACAATATAAAACTTTTAATAATTACAATAAAATACAAAAAAGTTGTTATAATGTAAAGCTCTCACATATTACATTAACTTAAAACGTTAATTACAATTGAAGTTTCAAACAAAAGCTTAAAGAATTTTGTATTAATACTGTGTGTATTATGGAAATTCGTTTATAAATTCCAAACTGTGTTGTATATTTTTAAATTAAAATTATGTAGTGATGGTTTGATAATTTGGAAATATACACATTATTTGCATGGTGTTGAATTGAAGTAGCAATAAATACAGATTAATTTCCATAGTTCTTCTTAAAGTTGAATTATGATCAAAGGTTGTATACGGTAAACACTGAAGGCCTTATCCTATATTTTTCTTTTTGTGTGTTTTTTCACCCCATTTTGGTTGGGAGAGCTTCCCCTTATGGGTCCGACTCGGCTCAAATCTAGATTAGTCGGGTTTACTCCTGCTAGAGTTAAAGGACCATTTATGTGGGTTCGTGCTTCTATATGGTGGGTCCCGATACCGGATAGTTTTCACCAAAAAAATTAAAAGAATTTTATTAAAATATTAAAAGATATAAATATATTTGTAAGACAGTTTTTTTTTTTTAAAGCAAAGCAATGTAAGACAGTTTTTGATTGCATGATAATTAAATTGCATAAACAAATATATGATAATTTAACAAAAATTGATGAACATTTAATAATTAAAAAAAAAAGAATTCTTATGGTTAAGAAAGCAATTTTCCTCCATTAGTGGAACATGGTGTTTTAGCTGTCAGATTAAGATTTCAAAGATTTGATTTGTAATTATTCATGTTAAAAATTTGCAGCGCTTAATACAAAATTACTTTCACTTAATGCTTTATCAATAGAGCAAAATTACTTTTTCCACCATAAAACTTGCCTCAAAAAATTGTCTATTAATATTTTAGTTTTCTTATCCTTTTGAACGATTCTCCCCAAGAGTTATTCAGGAAAAAGAATGAAAAGTTCTTTACTTTTAGTCCTTGGATTTTGCTAAAAAATATATTATTTGTCTCTCAGGGTATTAAATGTCTTATATTGAGGTTGGTAGACTAGAATAAATGCACGTCCAAACATCAATTTCAATAACAATTTAAATCATACAACTTAAATCAAAATAATTCAAATCAATATAATTCAAATTCATTTACTAAATGGACCTTAAGACTCACAAAAAATAGGAAGGAGTGAAACACATTCATTAAGAGAGGTTTTACGTGTTTTAGTGTGAGAGCTTTACACCATAGCATATTTTTATCTTACACTATAATATACAAATATTTTATACAATTTAAGTTAGAACTAATAAGTTAAAAATAAGTTTACCAAACATCTATTTTTTGCATTGTTAATTTATCGAAGAACTCCTGAATTCCCGTGAATCACTGCCTCTCAAGAGTTGGGGGAGGGACCGGAACAGTGGGGGATTTTGGTGGGAGGGGTATCAGCATTCACAAGCCCATGTGTGGTGGGTCCCAAATAGAAAATTGTAATTCCCTGCTTCATCCGTAACAAACGTAATTACAGTATCACCAATTACTATTTTCTTTTTTGAAATGAGAAAATTGCAATATAAACAGAGAAGTACAAACTTTGATACCGACACAAATTGTCTCAAAACACACACACACAAAAAAAATAAAAAATCGACCTTAAACATTAATCGGCAGTACCAGTAAATTCAAACGATTAACTTAAGGGTCAATTTGATTTTTTTTTTTTTTTAATGTTCCCTTTCATAAAAATCCGCCTAACTTAACAACGGTCTAGATCTAGGTCATTTACTAACTGTCTAGTGCTTTTTAAAATAATGGATTGAACCAAAATTACTTCCTGCACGTATATCTGCAAACACACCAACTTAGAAAATGTGGGTTTCCGGATTAGAATCTTGTACAGTTTCATATTCCTTTTCTCTTTGTTTATTTCATTTTTTTGGGAAAAAAAAACATTTTTTTTTTTTTGTTTTCCAAGTTTTCAAACTTGAATTTCATTCTACTTGGAACGAATTTTTGGACGATTATGAACTTGTCATTAGCCAAATTGGAGTCTCCATGTACGTAGCTTGAAAGGTTGAATAACAACTACAATTATTTATCTTATCCAAAACGCAAAAGAAGAATACAAACAATAGGTTATTCTTGTCATACACGAAAACTAATATTCAAGTGACCTAAAGCTTAGTATCTCAATTTGATGGGACCTCAATTGCGCATATTTCAAAGTTCAAACAAACACACCAAAAGTATCTTATAGAATATGATTAACTAACTTAATTCCAAGCAATATAACTTTTCCCTTTACTAAAAGGAAAAAGAAAGACACAAGAGCAACAAAGTTGAAATTAGAATCCCAATAATATATGCAAGGTAAAATAGTGAAGTTTTTTTTTTTTTTTTTCACAAATGTACCCTTAATTTTTTGTCAATATTAGGTTGGATTTTATATTTTTATTTATTTCAATTTGGTCCCTAAATTTGACAGCCATTCAATTAAGAAAGGGCACATAGAAAAAACAAAAATATATTTTATAAGTGCAAAGAAATAGTATTTCTAGTGGTGCATTTACACAAACATTGAGTGGCACTCCTCTATAATTAGTTCATGACCTTCGTTATCTATTGGAGCGTAGTTGTTACATATCGCCAATTTCAGATTTTTAAATATCAAAATTAAAAGTTTAGAGTCCCATTGTGTAATAATAATAATAATGATAATAATAATAGACGTGTATTTATGTATATATAAATACAAGGACAGAGCTATAATAATTAATGAGGGGAATAAGGATGCGATTGAACCTAGGTGAAATTGATTTTAAAAGGTAAAATATAATTTTAAAAGAGATATAATTTAATTTTAGGAAAAAAAAATAAAATATAATTTTTTAAAAATTTTATATATAAAATTATAAAAAAAAAATTTAAAGAAAGCAGCTCTATTTTTGTCCTTGTGTGGCTCTGTCCGTGTCTGAATTTATTTGTAAGTTACCCATGGTGAAGGTCATTTCCAAATGCCCCACATCACTTAAAAAGGTGGGGATGACTGACGAGCTAGCTAGCTATAGGCAACAAAGCCCCAACCCAACGTATGCCAGTGTCTGAACAGCACACAACGACATGTGGGGCTAGCTAGCTAGCTTATGTATAATCTTAACGTTGAAGGGAGGGATATCTCTATAGTTTCGAGGAATATTCCAAACTTTTATTATAGCGCTCAATGTGGTTGTAGGAAAAGTGTTTTCTTTGCTCCAACAGATAGTAGTGGGCGTGGATGGATGTAGACCTCATACTCCGCACGGGGACATGACACAATGCCAAATTTGAAAATTGGCATTTCCGATTCATGAGATCATCGTTTTGAAGGACGGACCGCAGTCGTACGAGAGTTGGTGGCCATTTTTTTGAATTTTGTATGGACATAATTTATAAAAATTATGTTTTGCCCCTTTTAAATTTTATCCTTCTTTACCTCTAAAGTTTTATATCTCTTTTATTTTTTTATTTTTTTGATAATGATAGCATATGCGCTGTCACTAATTACATTTTCTTGCTCATCGCCTAATTGTTTTTAGAAGTTAAAAAGAGAGAGGAAATTTTTTTCTTATGATCTAGGTCTCTAATTTGTTGATATCTTGGTTTATTTTTTAGAGTACAATTACAGAATAGGAAAACTTTTAATAATTTATCCCTAAGCTTTGAATCTTATAACAATGTCTTTCAAATTTTAGTTTATAGAATTTGACAAAAAATTTTCTTTTGATTTCATAAGAATTCCTCGCAGAATATTAGCATGTACATTGGACGTGAAAATCAAGGGTCTAATTTAGGCTGTCTTGGTGATCAAAAAAAAGAAGAGAAGAGAAGGAAAATTAAAAAAAAAAAGTGGGGAAAAGATGCTTGCTAGAGATTAAAAAAAAGATATATAGGCAAATGGTCTGTAAATGGTCTTTTTAATGATTTTTTTAAAATAAATAACATATTTTGTTTCTAAATTAGAGAAATGGCCACTCTTTATTAATTATAAAATCAAAATGATAAAAATAACCTTTATTATTATTAATCAGTTAAAGCATATCAGTGATATACTCTAATACATCAACGATATGCTTGAATATATCAATGATAAACCTGAGTACATCAAGGACAAAGCTGAGGATATCAATGATAAGCCGTAATATATAAGTGTTAAAAAGCCTAGTATATCAGTGATATACCCTAATTTGAATTCCTATTTTACATTCTCTCTCCTCCCTCTCCCCCTCCTCCCTCCTTTTCTCCCCACAATCCTTCCTTTCTCTTTAACAGTGCGATGACTTGGGCGAGGCAGTGATGGAGACTTCATTATGAGGCAGCGCTGTCAATGATATCGTCTTCTCCGCTCGATTAACATACAACGACGATGAGTGATGGATCCGTGCTCAACATCGTCTTCTCTAACATTGAAGGTGATCTTGACAATGGAGGAGCTTCGATCACATTCTTCTGTGACATGCCGATCGTCAGAGGAGGAGAGAGGGAGCGAAGTAAAGAGAGGAGAAGTGAGGACGAGTGTGGCGGCTGATCCAAACAGAGTTCACAAGGACGGTATTGTAGGTAGAGCCGTCAATGGTCATCAAAGAGGAAAGGGAGGGCGAGGGAGGAGAGGAGGGGTACTTGGCAGCCATGGCTAACTCAACATCAAAGAGAGGAGAAAGGGAGGAAGAAGATGATGATAAATTAGAAAAACTAATAAAAAAAAAAAAAAGATATACAAAGAAGATTGGCCATATTTCTAATTTTAGAAAAGTTGGGACAAAAATTTTGTTATTGGTGAAGAATAGGCATCTAGCACAGTTTCTCAAAAAAAAAGGAAAAAGCAAAAAGCTTCTATTTCTTTTTCAAAAATTTAGAGGAGACGTTGTTAGAAGGTACAAATTTTAGGAACATTATTAAAAATTTGTTTTTTTGGTTTTTTACTTTACTTAACAAGAAAATTAAGAGCCGTGTCAAGATGATTACACACACATCTTTCACAATACCATTTATATTCCCTAAACTAGGTAATAGGAAAAATTAATGTTGAAGAATATGATAAGAGAAATCTGAATATGAAAGCTAAGACAATCTGAAAACAACAGTGGGTTTTGAGGCATAAAGGACTACTATTTTTAACGTTTTATTTACTCTCACTAGAAAGTTTGCTAACCAGAATTCTAGGACAAATTACCCTACTAACAATTTCTGAACACAATAATTAGTAAAAAAGACAAGATGTTAAAACTGAAAATTCTAGAGCATTATTACAAACACAGAAGTGTCTATTCAAGGATGGATACAATCGTTGTAACTCAAACAACATTTCACATAAAAGTGTCTTTTTCTGAAACGATATAACTATTACAACAAATATGTGTATTGATAACATATACATTGTTTTAAATAAAAGAATACAACCAATTAACGTAACAGTTTAAAACAACACAAAAATACACATGCAAATTAAGAAAAACACAGACAGCCACCGCAACTATACTTTCTTGACGCTGCAGCACTCAACTCTTTGGATTTTGTACTTTGTAACAAATCGAGCGTCATGGCTTTGGCTTCTTGAAGCAGCGGTTTTGAGCTAAAGCTAGGGCTCTGAGGCCAACTGACTACTGTACCGAAATCAAACATGCCTGGGCCATGGCTTTAAAAAGTGGAAGCTACGGTGCTAGCCGCTTGTAAAATATTTCTTTGTTTTCTTTTTTACATGTGTGTCACTTAGTTTTTATCACTTGAGAGATCTATTACAATCTCTCTAACAAGTAGTAATATTGGTCTTTCAATTATGCTGAAGCATGATAAGGTCAAATTATTAAAGGATCCTTTAAGCAAGTATTTTATAACTTTTGGATAATTAGTGAATGAGTTAGGCCTACGAAAGAGTATTAATACCAAACGACTATTGTTTTAACGTCACCACAATGAAATTAGCTGCTCATATTGTTGGGGTTTCTTGTAGTACTTTTCAATTTTCATGGAAGTCCTTTTGTTTTAGAACTCAAAGATTCAATGCATGAGAGCCTTTTATTTCTTGCACGGCTTATTTTCTCAGAAACCAAACAAAGGGGATTACTTTAACTAGTCCAAGCTCAATGGAGCCGAAAAAAGAATTATAAGTTTCTGGTTTAGACTTTACAGATCCAAATGAGTATCAAAGTACAAACAACGAATCTAGCTATTAAGTAGCAATTAAAATATTCATATATACAAATAATATATAATATAGAAATAGAATAACTATATATATATATATATATATATATTATGTCACGTCCTTAGTCATTTGCTCCAATACAATATCTATAACGTAATCACTTGTGCACCACAGAAATTCGAGAATTAAATATTGTTACAATGGTTATCGCATCTTAGTCCAAATTATTTTCTGATTTTCAAAGTTTTAAACCAATAAAAACACCCTGTCCAAATCTGAACGTGGGCAATTTGCATTGTCAGCATAAGATGTGGGTCGTTGATTATGTAAGAAACCCTAAGTCCTGGTAAAATTTACTTTAGATAAACTTGGATGGATCAATCCACTAGCATTATTTTAGATAAGAATTGGGTTTCTATTTCTCCTATGGGTGGAAAAACCAATTGATTTATACTGATTTGGAGACTTAAAATAAAGTTGTATTTCGTAAGTGATGCTGCATTATGGGTGGTAGTAAATAAAGAATTTTTATTAATTAAACAGAGTTCAAACTTGAAACATGCATTAGCTTTTATTTCAACAAAAAAAAAAAAAAAAAAGAAATGGCAACTTCTTTTGAATAAAATGTATTTGATAAAATGAATAAAAAAAAAAGAACTGGACTATATTATAAACCATATTATATTGTGACTTTTCTCTTCTTAAAAAAAAAAAACTTCAATTGATTTATATTCAACGTTAATTTTAATTAAAAAACATATGAGAGCTTTACATTACAGCTTCCTTTTTTTTGACATCGTAGCATGTGAGAACTTTATACTGCAGCAACTAAAAGTTTTAGTTGAAACTAACAATTTCGAACACCTTACATATTATAAATCATATTATGTTGTGACTCCTCTCTAGTTAAACAATAAAAATAAAAAATTCAAATTGATTTTCAATTCAGCGTTAATCAACTTATATCCTTTTAATCTTAATTTTGTACATACAAAAATTTCTTTTGAATTTTTTATTTCTCAATGTTGGGACAAGGAGTCGAAGCTACCATGAAAATCAATGTGACTTTTATATTAAAAGCAATACAATATTTGGCAACATTTGGTTATAGGAATTTGTAACCAGGATTTCCAACAAACATAGTCCATGTGATTGTGATTAGTGACTAAATTCTAGAGCACGTAATTAAAAAATTAAATGCAAAAGACGCGTCGGGAATTGGGCGGTGGATTAGGATTTAGACAATAATTACCAAAGACGTTGATAAACAGCCTTTTTCTCTTATTATTATTATTATTATTATTTTTTCTAAGAGATTAAGCGAGATCTTCCACGATCTTCGCTGCTGATAACAATTATTATTTATAATTAGAGCATGAAAATAATATTAGAAATAGATGATGGAATCTTGTCTCTAGACATGTAATCTATAATGAAAAAAATTTCCATTTGCCAATAAAAAATTGCACAAACTCAGAAAATTCCCTCTTTAACATCAATCCAAGTCTGTGGTGTCATTTTCCCGAACCAGTGCCTTTACTCTCACAAGATCTTGACCAATCAAAAGTCACAAAAAATTTCTACCATAAAAAACACAGAGCCAAGCACATTAAATCCCACCCCTACAAGTCCAGATTTTCTATACGAAACTCATAGTCCTTCATCATATTGTAAATGTTCAATCCTCACGTATTACTAGCCAAGATGCAGGTACTGAAATCATAAGAAATGCTCCTAGACGACAGCATGAAGTCAAGCCAGATGGTGGCGCTCTAGAGACTCTTAACACTCTTCGAACGGGAAACACGCTCTATACATGAAATTTTTAGTCCCAAAATTTTAACCAAACATATTTTTTAAATTGTTTTCATTTTTGGTGTTTTTGAAATTAGAAAAAACTTCACAAAAACAATACCAAACGTCCCATTTGGTATTGGTTTAAGAGTTTCAGGAAATATTTTTGTACTTTTTTGATGCAAAAATTTAAAAAATACTCCAAGCACAATTCCTAAAAATTCTTATTTTTTAAAATAAAACAATTTTTACCTATTTTGAAAACATTATTAAACAGCAATTTTTAAATTTTTTTTTCCCACATTTCAAAACAATCAATTTTTGTTCACATTTGAAATATACTTTTATAGTTTATAAAATAGAATGATATATAAAAAATAAAATGAGTGGTAAATTTATTTAATCAACCCTCTCTCTAATCATTCTTTCTAATTGGGAATAATATATTTTAGTAAGGCCACTCAGCCTAAAATTGAAGCTATTATTAGGAAACATCGTTGCCTAATTCTTAGGTACAACAGCCATACTTTTTAACCTTTTTTTCTCCTCAATCTTTAATCGCTTTGAACTACCTGGAAACTTGCCTGCAATATTATATCAAGCAAAGTCTTATGCGATATGATCAAAGAGAGATTTCATTTCATACATAAGCTCATATATTACCAAACTAAACTGTTTTTATATTAGCAAATTACGTAAATGTCCCGGAATAGCATTGGGTACCCCAGTATAGAAAGATAAGAATGTCCCAGAGAAAGCGTGAAAGAAAAAAAAAAGGCCCCGCTCTATATCATATATTTATTACAATAATGATTTTTTTAATATAATTACAATAATTATTTGTCACCACCGGAGTTCACGCTGGTTCAGAAGGAACCAATAATACACATTCAAAATGAGTGAAGGTTCTTAGAAGGGTCCAGATAGAATTTGATTGATGATAATGATAATGACAATTAGGAAAATGACTGCGATAAGGCTACATATAATCATCGAATTAATTAATATTTATTGGGCCAAAACATGGTTTGTTTATTTAATTAAATCAATGAAAATCTTGTTGTTGAAGAAGAAAAAGACCTTTTTTTTATTATTATATAGATTAACCCCACAGTAATACTCTAAGACGAAATTTAACAAAATACGAATTAAATTATAGTGACGGATTCAGAGTCTAGAAGATGCTTTAGGTATACAAAACATGCCCATTCACATGTACATGACAGGACACAAAGGAGGAATAATAGTAACATATAATAATTAAAGAACGTTTATAACAAAAACATGTAAGCATAAAGCCACCTCAAAGGCGCATGTCTTTTTTTCTTTTTCTGTTTCGCAATTTTTTCCTTCACGACTTTTGAAAACGTGTCCCTTTTTTTTTCTTTTTTTCTTTTTATTTTTTTGTTTTGGCTAAATGAGAATTTTCCTTCACCACAAAGGCCAAGGGGCAAAACTACCCCGGCAAGCTGCAAACAGAGCCAAAAGTAATAGAACACAAGAACAACGACAAACAAGCAAAGAACACAAGAAACAAAAACACAAAGCAGAAACTGACCAAAACGACAACCTGCAAAAGCCTAGACTAGGTAGGAGGAATGACTTTGTAAACGTTTGATTTACAAATTATGTTGCCAATTTTTTAATATTAAAAGTAATGTTAGCAATATTTTTAGCTCGAGCATTTCAAAAGTCACGGAGATAAATAGAATTTTCCAATGTGTTAAGAATTATACGAGCATCTCTAATGCAATGTTAAATTGATGTGTCAATGACAGATTTAGTATCTGAGTGTAAAAAAAAAAAAAAACTTTTCAATGTAACATTGTTTTTAAAAGAATACTTTCCAATGTAACATTATTTTTCATACTAAATTTACTATATGCAAAGTTTTATGATAAATTATTTGGCATTTGCTTTTTATTGATTGGTAAATTGATTTTTTGCTTTAAATTATAACATTCTTATTTTTTAATTATTTTAATATTAAAAGTTTACATTCTCATGAGAATATTACATGTTGTGTCACCCTTTTAAAAGTTGTGTTTATTTATATCACGTTTGAAAATATTTATGTCACATTATCATTTATATTATAGGTTAAGTTGTGCCACGAATAAACGTGTATGGCATTTGTAATAATAAATCTTAGAAGATCATATTTATGAAAATTCCCTACAAGTTATAAGGTTTAATAGCTATGATGAAAGGCCAACAAAATAACACATTAAATATGTTATTTTTATATTTTTTTAATGACAAATATAATATTGACATTGATATTTGGATTTGAGATGCGCTCAATTCATGTGCCAATAGTAAATATTGTGACATTTGAGTGTTAAAAAAAACTCATTAATTTGTCACCAAGTTTAGCAGATAGTAAATTTGGCATTTGATTTCTATTGATTGATATATTGACATTTTACTTTAATAATTACAATATTCTCACTTTTTAACTATTTTAATATTAAAAGTTTACTTTTACAAGTTTAAGGTTTAATAATTACAACAAAATCCAAATGTGGCAGTTTAATACTATTATGTATTGAAGTATAAAATAAATTAATACATTAAGCATGCTTACTACACACTTTTTGGCGTCCAATATAACTTGCCAGTTGCATTAGAGATTGTCTAAGAAAACAATACTAACAGTACCACTGTTATTTAACATCACACTCTAATAGAGAATGACCCCTTTTTGTTTAAGTGTTAAACAATAGTGGTGTCCGTTAATTATTTTTCAATCTAGAGCACAAAACCCTATCAGCTCAGCTAAATCTCTCCCTACTGTCTGAGGGAAAAAAATGTCTTCAAAAGTGCAAAGTACTTCATTCAACTAAACAAATGCCTCTTTTGGTGGTGGGATTTCTTATGTATTGGCTTTTTAAGCAGCTGTTAGGAGAGTAGTTCTGACCCTTTTTCTTTTTTTTAATTCAAATCAAAATTACTGTTTAACTTATTCACAATTTAAACTATAAATGGGTCAAACTAATTTGGTTGGTTCAAACTAATTAAAACTAACATTCTAACAAACTTACTAAACACAAGTTCAAACTACAAATTCTGGTTCAAAAATTTTTTTTGTTCTAACTAATGTTTGTTCTAACCGTTCTCCCAAACAGATACGAAAGAGCAAAATATCCCTGCATGACAAACATATAAATCTCTCAAGAAGTCCTTTTAAAGAAATTTCTCAAGAACTCACTATGTCAAAAGCCTTTTGTTTAGACCATTGCTTGGAATATATGTATGTGTGTGTGTATATATATATATAAACTTGAAATGGAATCACTCTATGGTTCAGGAGTTTAACATACTAAATTAAGTTTATCAATCATTTAGCTTTCGTTCACATTGCTCGATTGAATGGAAGGTCACCTTTTACAACTCCAACATTCCGCTTCTGATTGACTCCCAGATCCTTTGATCATCACCAACTCAACTAATTTGCATCTTCATATTGTAACCCAAGTTTAGCCCCTAAGTAAAAACAAAACAAAACAAAAGAACAAAAGTTAACCCCAAAACCAAAAAATTTTCACTTGAAACAAGCATCGTTACGCCAAACGCAATGATCACCCTTTGAACGACAAGCATAAAGGTCGCAAAACCCAAATTCATAAAGACGTCTAGGCTCTTAGTCCCATAAAGTAGAATTAACCACTCGAAAAGAAAACTGAGTTGACAAGATTTCATGACAAAAGCACTAGACTTTTCAGGAGGAAAAATAAAAAAACCACCAGACTTTAAAAAAAAGATTTAGACTTTATTTAAAACCTACGATCCAAACCATCTATTATATAAAAAGCTCTCAATTTTAAATTAAATAATGGTTTCGACCGCTTTTTTAAACAAGCTATTAGACATCATCGATGGAAGTAGACCTCGTTATTTATCGGTAGACCTCGTAGCCAAAGCACAATTTCTCGTATCCGGAATGAAAGCAATTGATATATCCTAAGGTGAAACCACAACAAGGATCAAGAAGATTTTGGATCAAGGAATCACTAGGCTCGCTTTCAGTGGAGTGGTTGGATCCACTTTTGATTGAATCATGTTGAACATGGTCAAAGGGCAAGTCCACACCTAAAAGCTGGTCTTCCAACTTTCCGAGTAACAGACCTTTCTTCAGTTACATAGACCATAATGACAAAAACAGCCCGACAAAGCAGCTGGAATGGGCAGCCGGAGCCCAGCCCACTGTGAGTAATAAAACGTAGGTCAACCAAGTTTCAAGCGGTACATTTTTCCTCAGTATTACTAAAAAAATAATGGTCTATGGTTTATTTTTGCTTTTTTATCTAAGAAAAAGTTGCAGACAGTCAAGCCAGGGGTAAATTTTCACTCTCAAAATTACTTTCATTAGCTAAAAGCAAAGTAAGTTACTAAAAGGAGTTATTTTATAGTTGGCAGCAAAGATTTATTTATGTTTCCCTTCAAAAAAAAGAAAAGAAAAAAAGACGGATTTATGTTGGTAGTAGTTAGCTCATTCGCAGGACAGAATCAGAATCACATTTGCTTAAGAATACCTTATTGTACAGCTACCTTATGAGATGACCACCAGTAGAGGGACATACAACAACTGCTAACCCTCGTATATTTGCCTAAAAAAGAACTGGCTAAAAAAGTAATATTGGTCCCCAGCAACAAAAAGATAAAAAAAAAAAAGGCTATGGCCTTATTTGGTTTTGTTTTAAGAATTTTTAGAAATATTTTTGCATGCTTTTTGAGGCAAAAATTTCAAAAACACTCTATATAATTCTCGAAAAATTGTCATTTTTTAAAACAAAACCATTCTCACCTATTTTGAAAACACTACCAAACGGACCCATATATGTGTTAGACTGTAAAGGATGGGCTCTTGCAATGTACAACTCCACAAACAAAACTCAGGCAGAAATCAGCTCAAGTAGTAGATTTTCCATTCCTCTTCAGTAATTCCTGAAGAAAATCAGACACAAAATATATACTCTATCAAACATTTTTCTTTTCTTCTGGGGAAACAATATGAATCAACCAATATAAACTCATTACTCTCCTTTCACATTTATGGTAACAATGGCATACCAGTTTGGTTGCATTAATCGATTGACGCTGCCTTTCTTTCTTCTGACGTTTGCATTCCCCACACCAGTTAGAGCAATCTTTTTGATATTTCTTCAATTCTCTAAAGACCGAACTACAAGAGGACAGTAGACAAAATTGAGTAATCTAAAACGTACATATCTATTGCAACTTCTAGTACTTAAATCACTTTATGAATTGTTCGATAATATTTCATGCTAAGTTAGAGATGGGGACGTTTAAAGATTCCTTTTTGGGAATATGCTTGCTTGAGCTAGTGTTCTTTCCCGTTGTCCTTTCAATGTATCATCTCCGTAGAATTCGATATTTCTTATACTACCATTGATTTTAAACCTATTTTGTCCCACTAAACTTCAGAATTTATCTCTTCTCTGTTCTCTAACATAGAGGACTTTTGAAGTTAAAGTGGGAGTATCATGACAGAAGAATCTGGTCTTTGGATAGTTCAGCAATTTTTAGTTGCAGATTATACTTTGATTAATGAATCTTTTTACACCTTTCTTTCCAGTTAATTTGTCAAAATAAATTTTATTCCGTATGCGTGCCATAATTCCCGGTTCAACATTTTCACAGAGATAAGCATAACATCAGAGGTCACAAACTCTTAGTTCAACTCTAGGACTAGCTACATTTAATTTGGGAGGAAATGTGAGATCAAAAGGTACCTTCTACACCATAAAAGCAAGTTCACTCGGTGCCCTGATGTTGTAGCTCTAGCACCATGTCGATGGCGACCATGATGAAGAACCGCACGGCCCGGAACATGAGAATAGTCCAAAATTTCCTGCAAACACATAATTAGCAAAACAGAAAACAAAGTAACAATTGCAAATAAGCATAACTAACAGCAGTCTGCCAAGGAAGCATTAGGACATATGTCAAATTCCCCTGGGATGGTATATTCGCCTAGGGAAAAGAAAGTAATAAATGTAAATGAGTTATTAACAACTAACAACCGCAATCTTTTAAGGAAGCATTAGGACAATGTCAAATTCCCATGGGATAGTATATTTGTCTACATTATGTAATAGCAGAGCAGAGGGCACACTCATAGTCCAGTATTCAAGATTTCAGGTATTTATCAAACATGCTTTTTTTTTTTTTTTAAGAGTACTTATCAAACATGCTAGTTCTGATGTATTTCCCATGAAATGGAAAATAACACCCATATAATTAGCATCCAATATTTTTGAGTTGTAAAAAAATAAGAAGCTCTTCCACAAACGAAGAAAAACTTAGCCTTCACAATAGTGCATTGAAAAGATTGATCTAAGAAATAAATTTACGTAAGATAGGCTGTCTGAGTTGAAATGTTTATTGCAACAAATACCTTTGTTTTTTCAAAAAAAAAAGGGGGTTTCAAACAAAAATTTAAAATAATTCATATTTTCCCGTTGAATTTATTTAAAATATCCAGTAAAGTATAATTTTTTAAAATTTTAGTTGTTACTAATAAAATCTGGTCTGCATAAACTATAAACTAGTAACAAACAATGAGGCTGTGATTTAATGTGCAATGATAAAGGAAAAAACTGATCCTTAAGATTAAATTACATCTCTTTGGGTCTCAGAGTTGACATGTTTATCACATCGGACACCTCGAAAAAACAGTTCTCCACCAGAAAATTGTGTGCCCAAACAAACATTCAAGGTAACTTCAGAGTCATCCACATGGAAGCCTGCAAATATAAAGCTGCTAAGATTTCATAAAAGATTATAAAAACTAGAATGAACATTCGGAAAATGAATATGAATGGAAGGAAGAAAATTACGTCTACTATGAAACTGAAACTGTAATTTTATATGCATCACAACTCAAAATTCTTATTAGTTGGTGTTTTCACAGCAATTAATAGCCCTCTCCCTTGCCCATAATCCCTCCCTACCTTGGTGAAGAGTGAAGTTGTTCCCAGGTTCTTTTATTTAACACCAAGCAAACTTACAAACTCAACTAGATGGCAATTCAGCCAAAAAATTAAAATAAAAAATTAAAATAAAGAAAAAAAAATATTGCTCAACTGAAAAAAATAGCATGTAAAGTAGGACTGAGTAAATTAGTAAAGCTAATTTATAATTGAGTAGTCACATTCAAATTAGTAGGCTATTCAATGGTTCCTTGAAAATTTAGTACAGCGTGCTAAAGTAATAAAATAGAGTACAGACTAATAAAATGAAGTGAAAGAAATCTCAATCTACTACAGAGCTGGAACAATCAGAATGGCATGTTGAGTGGCAATGCAGTTAAATTGTATGTTCACTTATAATACTAAATTGCATGTAGGCCGGCATAGGCCCTAAAACTACCAGCATCTTCAAATAACCATATGATGATTTTTTCCCTTGTTTTTTATTGCAGGATGTCCAGGAAAGCTTGACAACATGACAATGCAAGAAACTGAGAGAAAGTTTTGAAAAGTTGCAAGTAAGCACCTACCAAGCTCGACATCCCTGTCTACTCCATATTCTACAACAAAACCATGATGGGAGTCCAATGTGGATCCACCAACGTCAGAAAAGAAAACTACAAAAATTTCCAAACCAGAAAAAGAATACAAAACTTTAGATCAGGTCTTTCCCATATATCACCATATTTTATAACCGCAACCTTAATCAATGAAAATACACTACCTTTAGACATAGGCCGAATAAAGTCATCCATTAACTTATCAAGCATGGTCTCCATGCCAAAGTCATCCAGAACGGCACCATATTTGTTCATTGTGTTTGGTCGCATGATTCTGAACTTTGCATCATGAACCCATCTTTCAAAATTATCCACCTAAGTAATCAGAACCTGATAAGAAAATATAAACTAATATATAAGGGGAAACAAAACGAAGGAAGAAAAAAAAAAAAGAAAGACAATACCTCAGATAACAACATTTCGCAAAAATGTGGTCGAAGCATCTCAAATGAATAAACTCCTTGAGTGAGTTCAGTCGTTATACTCCTAAAGCTCTCCTCCGTATTTTCAGCAATTGCTTTGAGAAATGAAGGTACAAAGAAGTTTGCAGCTTGCATAGTATAAAGTTCCTTGTGCAAAGGCTACAATGATAAGGGCAATGGAGGCAAATGGTTATGCATTTCAAAAAAGAAAGTCCCACTTATACCCCATCGTATTTGGCAGCATTAGTAATCCAAAGAGGCGATTCCAATTTACTTAGGAATAGTTCATAGCATAATGGTTTCACTGTAAATTAGGACACAGTCCAAGAATGTCTGAAAATGCCAACACTCAACTGCCAGCATTATCACGTGAATTCTGATTTGCAGAAATCCAATTTAAGCCTTTAGACACACACACGCACACACACACACACACACACAAAAAATAAACATACATATTTCAAGCATCCACCATAATAAGGTCCATAACAACACACCTTATAACTCGATATGATCCTCTGCCTGTATTCTCTGTGCCTCTGAACCTGTTATTTGAATAAAGATTATTCACAAAAAGAAATTCACTTATCCAAACACTCATGCACAGAAATGAAAATAAAGAAATAAATAAAGGAAGAGAAAATTAGAATCAAGAAAACATTTTCCATTTTCTTGTAGCAAGAAACAGAACCAACGTGAGAAAACATTGCACAGTCAGGGATTCAAAACGAAAGTCTCTCTGTCTGGTTATCGGAATCCGAACAATACATATCAAAAAGACTAAATAATTTGACCTAATGACGAAAAGTCAAACCTCTTCAAAATCACAATATATTATTCGTTACCCAATGTCTCGCAACTACTGAAAGAGAAAGCCTCTGTTTCCAAGGAAAAAAAAAAGTGAGGACTTTCACGTCCGTTTCTCTTTCATCTTCATTTCTCTCATTTTCGCAGTAACCAACCAGACAAAAACCGACACAATCGCGGAGCCTTAAAAAAAAAAAAAAAAACACGACTCACACGAAAACGCTCGCCCTCCGGGGCGTATCGGAGAAGAATGTCCCTCATGTAGTGGAGCTTGGAGTCGCGCGAGACGGCGAGCATTGGCTGAGGGAGGTACTGCTCGAGCGACTTGAAGAGGAGAGGGCTGAACTCAAGCTGGAGATCGTCGTAGCTCTCCGGCTTGTGATCCTTGTTAGGGTTCAACCTCAGCCTGTTCGTCGCGTAGTGTCCGAAGCTCCCGGAAACGACGCCGTTCCCGTTGCCGACGACAGGCGATTGGCTGCTCTGCTTCCTCTGGTCCAGAGAACCATTCCCCAACATGGCTGAGCGAAGAAGAAGCTTCGAGAATTGTCGGGATTAGGGTTTCAGAAGAAGAAGGAAGGAACAGAGAAGAAGAAGAAGGTTGAGCAAGTAACCAGGTCAGGGTTTGGGCTTTTTTGTATTGTTTTGTTTCGCTGATTGGAAAGCGAGTGAGAGAGGGATGTCGAGCGGGACCTACGTTGAATGTGGGGCCCAGTGATGACGTGGATATGTGGTGACGTGGGAGGCTGAGACTTCTCGGTTGTAATGGATTATTCATTTGTTTTTTTAAATACGACAAGATTCCACGTGTAAGAAGATTAGTACATGACGTGGATGAAGTGCAGATATGAGCGAAATTTCCTTTTTTTTATCTTTTTTTTTTTTGCTGAATTATTTTAGGTGCCCTTTTTTTAAGATTATGATACAAGTTACGTCGCATTGTTTTTGAAAAGAAACGTTACGTCGCAATTTTTAATGCACATAATTTTTGTGATCGCCCTATACATTCTAAAGTGACAACTAACGACTAATCAGCTCTTTAATGTAACTTCTCTTTAAGTCCAACTTCATTGAAATAATTCTACCAAAAAAGCTTCATTCAAATAATTCTACCAAAAAAAAAAGCTTCATCAAAATAAACCTGAATTTTAATTGTTTTATAAATTGCTCTAGGGATTTTTTTTGGGTGCAAAATGACACGCCCAAATAAATATATGCATAAATGTAGAAGTTTTGTAAATAGTCTTGTGTTCATGGGAGATGAAAAATGCGGGGAGGACGACTAATATGCTATTTGGCAAGTCGGTTGTAACTACTATCTCAGTTATTAACAGTGTAAAGCTTTCACATGCAACAGTATAAGGCTCTTATATTCTACAATAAAAACAGTTCTAACCAATAGTTCTTATCACTATGTTGAACACTCTGTAAACGTAATTATCTTATTTAAGCGTGACCAAAAGAGCACCCGCACGCTGAAAATAAGCCGCATGAAGTGGAGCCCAAGCATGAGCAATAAAATGTGGCCCAAAAAGTTAAAATACAATAATGAAAAATCATAATACGTGACTATATTATTGTTATGAAATTAAAATTTAACACAATATTTAAAATATTTTAAAAATGTAATTAATGATATAGTAATTATTTTAATAATATTACATATTGTACTGTATAATTACATAATAATAGTTTTAATGATATCATTTTGAGACATTTGAATAATTTTTACAAAGTAAAGTCATATTTTAATTTAATAAATCTAATTGGGCCAATTGTCTCATTGTCTCTTAGTAATTTCTTTTGATTGCGTTTGGTGCATGCAATTAAATGAAATTATTATTCAAAGAAAAGGATTGAATTTTATGTAATATGTTATTCTTATTCGGTATGATAGTGAATTGGCTTGTTTAAATTTTAACCACTTATTTCAAAATAAAGAATAATTTATTTATTTTTTCCTAAGATAGATAATAAAATTATTTTAAAAGACTATTTTAAGTAAATTATAAAAATATCCTTCATGATTTAAAAAAATGTGTCGTTTAAGTTTAATTTTCAAAAAGGATTATCTTCATAGCCTCCCAAACTATAAACCCCATATCACTTTACCTTTGATTTTGTAAAACAGGTCAAAATAGCCATTGATCAACAGAAACTATTCAAAACGCCCCCTTTTATCCAATTTTGTTTGTAAATTTAATAGTTTTGCTTATGTGGCATGCATTAAAAACAATTTCATTGAAACAATTCCACCAAAAAAAGCTTAATTGAAATGATTCTAACAAAAAAATTCATCAAAATAAACCTGAATTTTTAATTGTTTTATAAATAGCTCTAGGGACTCCTCCTTTTTTTCTTTTTTTCTTTTTTTTTTTTTGGTGGTGCAGAATGGAAGATGAGAAATGGGGAGGAGGGCAACTAAACATAACTATCTTTTTTGGGCGTGAGTAGAAGAGCACCCGCACGCTAAAAAAGCCACATGGAGCCGAGCCCAAGCATGAGCAATGATATGCAGCCCAAAAAGTAAAAAATATCATAATTTCTTTTGGTTGTTTTTGGTGTAGAATTAAATGAAATTATTATCTAAACTTAAATGATTAATGTTTATGTAATATGTTATTCTTAATTTGGTATGATAGTGAATCAGCTTGTTTAAATTTTTATAACTACTTATTTCAAAATAAATAATAAATTATTTTTTCTCCTAAAATAGATAATAAAATTATTTTAAAATAAAATGTTTTAACTAAATTACAAAAATATCCTTCATGTTTTAACAAAATATGTGTTTTAAGTTACATTCTCAAAAAATTTGAAAAGGATAATTTTTCATAACCTCCCAAACTATGAACTCTATAGCACTTTTCCCTCAATTTTATAAAGCATGTCAAAATGCCCCCAATCTATAAGAAACCATTCAAAATGCCCTTTTTTATCCAATTTCTACTATAAACTTAATGGTTTTTGCTAATGTGGCATGCCTCAAAAACAAATTAAAACCATTAAATTTTAATTAAATATACAAAAATATTTTAATTTTAGAATTAATAAAAAAAATTCCCCTATTGATTTCAACTGTTAATCTAACTATACTTATTCTTAATCCTTTATTCCTTTTAACACATAAAAGAAAAATACCCTAAAAGAAGCAGTCCCCCCTAACGCCAACTAGTACTAGAAAACGCCCTTGTTGCCAGTTAGAACCAGATTGTTGTTGCCCTCATGAGTAGCCTGATGGCAACAACTCTGCGAATTACACGATGCTGCCACCACTCATAAATCGCAACCTGCAAGCTGCTCTCGACTACGAGATTTGGTAGATAGATGTCAAGACGGCCTTTCTAAATGGCTATCTTAATGAGTCCATTTATAAGGAACAACTAGACGGGTTCAAGGTCAAGGGTCATGAGGGTAAGGTTTGTAAGCTGCAAAAGTCAATATATGGACTTAAGCAGGCTTCTCGTTCTTGGAACATAAGATTTGATCAAGTGATCAAGACTTATAGGTTTACACAAAATGTGAACGAACCATGTATGTACAAACACATTAAGGATGGGAAGGTGGTTTTTTCACTGCTCTATGTAGATGACATTTTGCTAATTGGCAATAACATTGAGGCGTTACCATCGGTCAAATTATAGTTGACCAAGCAGTTTAACATGAAAGACCTAGGTAAGGCTAATTTTGTTCTCTATATCCAGATTTTTCGGGATAGAAAGAACAAAATGATAGCTTTGTCTTAGGCCGGCTACATAGATAAGATTCTCAAGAGGTTTACAATGTAGGATTCCAAGAAAAGTGGGCAACCATTTAGGTCTGGAATTACTCTTTCTAAGAAAGACTCTCCAAAGTCTAATGAAGAAAGAGAATACATGAAAAAGGTGCCTTATGCTTTGACAGTGGGTAGCCTCATGTATGCCATGCTTTGCACACGACTAGATATTTGTTGTACGGTCGAGATTGTAGGTCGATTTCAGGTGAATCTAGGATCGAACTGTTAGGTTATGGTCAAGCATAGGACTTGAGGGTATATGCTTGTGTATTCCTATGAGGACTTAACTCCTCTAGGATACACTGACTTGGATTTCCAATCCTATTTAAATTCAAGGAGATCGACTTCGGGTTTTGTATTTACTCTAGGCGGCGGTGCCATCAGTGGGAGAAGTATGAAGCAAGATTGCACTTTAGATTCAATGATGGAGGCCGAGTATGTGACAACTAGTGATGCTTCGAAAGAAGTAGTGTGGCTTCGCAAGTTCCATGGGGATCTTGAGGTAGTTCTTGGTATGGATAAAGCGATATAACTATACTATGATAATAGTACGGCAGTAGCTAATGCTAAGGAACCAAGATTTCACAAGAAGAGTAAGCACATTGATCAAAAATATCATGTGATAAAGGACTTCGTAGAGGATGGGCATGTTGCTGTTTGCAAAATCGCATCCAAAGACAATTTAGCTGATCCAATCACGAAGACACTAACCGTGAGAGTTTTCGAGAGGCATGTAGATGCTATGGGGATGCGAGAGTTGGCATATTTACTCACTTAGTGCAAGTGGGAGATTGTTAGACATGTATGCCTTCAAGAGTAAAAATTAATATGTTTTTAGAGACATTTTGTTATCAATAAAGGATTTATTTATTATTCATATACCAAATCTTATCCTCTTTATGTTCATATTTGTTGAATGTATATAAGCAAATAAAAGTCTGAGACTGTCGGCTTAAACCTTTAAAAATTGGGCATATGATGGACAGATTATGCGAAAGACATGATTCTTAAGGTGACGGTCTAAACCGGAAGATCCGTAATCAAGGGAATAAAGTTAGACACTTTATTCATGAAAAGATTCTTATGTGTCTATATCCCTAATAGGAGATAATTTGTCTTTGCCATCGGAGGTGGACTTCGCGATAGAAACATTGGCTCATTATCATAGGTGATGATGTGTTGGATCGTAACATAAAGTAAATTGATTTAGATTAACAATTCTGTCTCAGCAAATTGATTCACTTTAGATAATCATATGTATTGTATCTTAATCCTAAGATAAATAATGGGCCCATTGTCTTGACTTATGTCTTTTGATGTACCAAAAGGTGACATCTATATTTTATGTTGGTACACATACTAGTACGTTGAAGACATGACCCTTGATAGCGTAGACCTGTTATTCATAGATATGGAATCCATGGCTCTTCTTTAGGAGTAGTCGATATCCTCTTATATGCGTTATCCTATAATTGGAAAACTAAAGCACTCAACCATTTGGATACATAAGTGTAACCGAATGGTATACCGTCTATGGATGGTAAGTTTTCCAATGGTGAGATAATGAAATGTAAGATAAAAATAATCAAGAAAGTAAGACAAAATTTATCCTTAAGTCGATTATGGATAATCCTATGGGGATATGATACATTATGATATGTCATGGAGACTTAGCTATACGAGTTTCGTAATTCTACATAGTTTGAGAATGCAGCTCTAAGCTTTTAATGGAGTAGCGTTGGAGTTGATAATTATGAAATATATATTTAAGATATTGCGTTTTATAATTATTGGAAGCTTGAAATATATAGGTCTATCAATTCCTCTTTGCTAGCTCACAAAAATCCTGTAACAATACGACATGCTTTTCCAATAATTGGTGACTTGTGTCAAATTATTAGATTGACTGAAAATTCAATAAGATTAGATTATTCATGTCTATTTATTAGTTGAATTAATTTTATGAAAAATTAATTTAAGATAAATTTATTGAATTATCGGGATTAGATAATTCATGTATTTTTATCGGTTGAATTAATTTTGAATAAATTAATTCAAGAAAAACTTGTTGAATTATCATAAATATTTATTTTTCTAGAGATTATCTAGATATGACTGTTTTAATCAGATAACTTCTTTATTGAGTTATTTGAATTAAAATTGAGGCTCTATCCCAATAATCTTGGGTGGAAAATAAAAATTCATAGGGATCATTTATCGTAAGTTCGGCAGGCCAATCTTTAAGTTTGGCCTGCCGATGGAGTAAGTTCGGCTGGCCAATTTGTCAGGTCGGCCTGTCGACCGAGCGGTGAATAGATCACATGTTTTCAGATAGATTTTATCAGATATTGATCTTGATTCGAATTCTCAAGGCCTTATCTGATAAGGAGTAATCCTTGGGCTCAACCTCTATAAAAGGGAGTGTGAGACTCATTGTTATTTAGATCAGTTGAGAAATCTAGAGTGAGACTCTACTAGTGAGACTCTAAAACTCTCCGAAAAAACTGTTGTTAACAAATCACGAACTATAGCTTTGGATATTTCTCAATTGGTTGGAATGAGAGTCGCCTGGTAAAAGAGCTATACGAGTATGCCCACACACACCAGTTGTGGATAGAGCATTGCAAAGAAGGCTAGTTGGTTGAAGTTTTTCTAGAATGTCACTTCTCTTCATGGATTGCAAAGCTTTTCGACAAAAAAGGTTAGTAAGATCTGGTTAATTTATGCATATAGTGTGTCAAACTTGTGTTTTAAAAAATACTCTGATATAAAAATTTTAAAATTCCGTTGCGTACTATTTTTTCAACAATACTCAATTACAATTTTTTCCACAAAATTACAACATTTATTTTTTTAAAAGAAGGGAAAACATCTGGGTGAATTTCTAAATGGGTTTATGGATCTAGGTTGTCGATTGTAAGCCATCATCGCCACCCATGTCACACCTAACCACTGGCGACCCAACCATGTCGCTCCTAACCATCGACAAGCTCTCTATAAAATTTCATAAATGGTTCACAAGTGGCTTGAGGACATGGGATTCTTCACTCAAAATAATTTCTCATCACTATAACAAATTAAACTACTTTACATTCCTCTCAAGCATTCCTCCTTAGAATTAACAACCAATGATAAAAAAGAAAAAACATAAAAAGGATTTGATTCAATTAGATTACATATACTTCCAGAGTATTCCATTAAGTGCAAAATGAAAACATGGCAAATGAAAAACATCAAACCGCAAAAAGTAACTTGGAAGAAGTATTACCCACACAAAGCTAATACAATGGCTTGACTAATAAAAATCTATTTTGGAAACAAAAAAAATCAAACCACAAAAATTCACTTGGAAGAAGAAAGAGCCACATAAAGCTACTACGTGGCTTGACTGGTAAAAATCCATTTTGGATATTTTCAACCCTTTTTGATCCAACCCAAAATCAGCCTTAAGCTAAAAAAAATCACCACAAAACAACACTCTTAGGTGCATCTCCACCATTAACACCGATGCCGATCAATCAACATCGCCTGCCCTTCAAAACATAGGCCTCGCACCAATCAACCGTGTCAAACCCATGCGAAACCCATTGAGCGACCCACAATTTGCAAGAATAACAACATAAAATTTAGCCAAGGTTCAAAAAAAACATGACCGTGGGGTTGTATAGATTGGGCATTTCTAATCTTGTTGGATGGGATTATAACAACCCTATTTACATGGCCGTTACTAACTCAATAATCTTAATACTTAAATATATTTTAACATAAGGTATTTGGATTTGCGAAATAATTTTTTTAAAAACGTAATTTTTATTTTGATTAAATTTAAAGCGTAATATAATTTCTTGAAACTTATTCTTTTAAAAACTAGCATAGCAATAACTTATTAAAACTTAATCTTTTAAAAACTAGCCTAATAATTTTCATAAAAATCATTCTTTTAATATTTTTCTTAATTTTAAAATAATACTTTAAAAACATTTATAAAACTAATCGTTACTATAATTTCTTACCGCAAAATATATATGTATTTGTTGCATTTTCTATTGCAACATATATATATATATATATATATTTCTTTTTAAAAGTCTTAAACCCTTTTAAATTTGAGGTTGAATGGCTACAACCTTAGTCTCTAGAGCTCATTTCTTAACACTACTTAATTATTCACATATACAAAATTTTGTTAAAGAAAATATAATGCAGAAAATATAGTTTTACATGAGTAGTATCTATTCTCATCTCTACCATCCGTCTGTCGCTTGCCATTGCCCAATCAAGTGATGTTGACCAGTTCCTTCCCTACAGCATGACCATACTTAAACAAGCTTTTGCTCAACATGTATGAAGTTTAATTTACAAAACAATTTGAAGATCATTTCATGAAAATATGCATGATCATTTTATGCTTGCTTATTGACTCATTTTATGCTTAAGTATTTAAGTCTTATCTTGTCTTACTATTTAGGCCCAGGTGATCATAATGTGGCGGCCTACCTTCTTAGGCTATCACTTAATGTTCTTAATCATTATTTCTTAATTTTAATCTTACTTATTAGTGAGAAAAATATTGGCTAAATTTTTTTCTTTAAAACATACTTGAAACTGTTGCAACATCTGTTGCAACGTAAATTGAAACATGAATATAAAAGTTGACTTAACAACTATTCAAACCATTCAGTATAATATATTTTTTAAAATGTTTATATAAAACATTTCCCATAAAACTCTTCTTAACCATTTATTTTCTTAAAATCTTTAAAACAATATTTCAAATAGAGGAAAACCTTTTCTTTAACTAGTGGAAAACTGCTATAGTGGTATCCATACCTAACCTTCACATCTATCCACCTAAGCACCAATTCGTCAACTAGTCATACTGGTCTCCTATAGGACTACCTACAGCATGGAGGAACTTGCAATGAGCTTTTGTTTAGTAAGTTCAAACCTATTGTCACAAACATTAAAAAAAAATTCATAAAATATTGCTTTTAAACTTTTCTCATAAAACTTTCTTCATGAACCTGTCTTATAACATTTTTCATTAAATGTTTTTTCATAAACATTTTTGTTATACATTTCTTAAAATGCTTTTCATAAACATATCTCATATCATAGAAAGGAATGCAAGCAAGGTCATAATGCATGATTCCATTTATACATAATTATGAACATTTAATTATGAACTTTGTATTATCATTTATAGCTTACTTGAACTCTTATTATAGTTCTAATCTTACTTTATTTGGCAGGCTTTAGTATTCATACTAACATTATCGATCATGAGATGTTACTTCAACATAGCATAATGCTTCCCTTGCGGAAGACGTAGGACCATTGAATAACGAGGTTATGGCTTTAATATAACTTGTCTATCTCACATTAAAGAGGTTAGTATGACACTTTAATTATTATCTTTGATTTACCCTCTTCTAAACTTTAGTGAGCATCTCAAATGCTAAAATATCACATGCCATAACTTAATACCTAAACATTAAACATAACATATACAATCATATTGCAAATCGTAACTTGAATTTTTAGAACATTATGCATAACCAATACAAACATACTTTAAGTACAACAATTTGTGAATACATTGCAAGTCTTCGACTTGATCTCTAAAACTTAATGGATAAGAAATGCAAACATATATAACATTTGAAAATCATTTTCTTCATGCCATAGGTGAGGCTTGAGACTTACTTGGACTTAGCTCTGGCGTTCCCATTTCATTCATTTTTTCCTTCTATTAGTCGGCTTCTGTGTCCTGTTTCAAATCACACCTGACTATTAGTTAACTTTCTCATTATTGACTTACTCAATCGATAATGGAACTTAAACTTTAAACTTTCATTCCTTTTGCTTAACTTCGTTCTTATCAGTTCATTACTCTATTACTTAACTTGAATGTTCTTTGATCAAATTCCATGTCTTACTAAATGGTTTCTTTACTTAATGTGGTATAGAACATTTTCTATCTAATGGCTTTTTGCTGATTTGGAGTGCTCAATTCCGTTTTAGTTGTTTCATAAAAAATGATAATTTTACCCTTAATGGGTTTTTTATGAGTCTCATAACTTTATCAAACTTCTCGTTTTTCTTCACCGTTTCGTTATTTATGGGGTAATGAAAACTTCCTGCTTAGGGTTATTTTCCTAGTTTGGTTGTTTTGGGATCCCTTTTTGCCTTTTTATGAAAAATAACTTTTTTGCCCTTGATAGGTCTTAGAAAACTTTCAGTACCCGTTTTAAACCAAAACTTATATTTCTTTACTTTTTGTAATATTAGGAAAGAAAAATAATAGTTTTCCTTTTGTTAAGATCTATTTTATCAAAACTTTACAATTTTGACCCGTAATACAAAAATCTTGATGTTTTTGCCCTTAATTTTTTCTCTCATTATTTCCTTAATAAAAACTCTTAATCCTTTCAAACTTGAAACCTGTGGTTACTTATTGTACACAATAGTGTAAGAAACCAACATTTTCTCAGTGAAAATCCAGTTTCACATAGTTTTATGATTTTGGCTCGAAACTTATTGCCCACAATAATGTAAGAAACCAACATTTTCTCAGTGAAAATCTAGTTTTACGCAGTTTTATGATTTTAGCACGAAACACAAAAATCTTGACATTTTTGCCTCTAGAATAAAAAATAATTGCTTTGTACTAATATATTCAGTTTTTCACAAGTATGAAAACTTCCTTAAACTCTTTGGCCTAATCAATACTATTTCATAACATTTTTGTATTTTACTAAATTTTGTGCTTAAAAATCATAGAATTCATAACTTAAAATTGATATAGAATTTTCATGAACCGTTCATGATTTCTAACTGTTTCAATGAGATCTACAACTTTTTTGTTTTAACTTTCTTGAAAATGATTCATCTTAATGGCGTTCTTGGAATGTCAGAATCGAAATTATCTTGTTTCGGCTGGTCCGATAGGAATTCAAGCAGAATTTCTTCATGAATATTGTCCGAATCTATATTTTCAATAAATCTCACATTGAGCTCAAAAAACAATTCAGCCTCTAAGAGCCTTAAGAACTCATTTCTTTGAAACTAGTTATACTTTGTATTTTTTACAAAGTTTTTCAAACCTTTTCTTTTAAAGATTAAAATCATATTTCCTATTATCCAATTTCATCAACACATATTAAGAACACTAAATAATCAGGCCATAGTATCCTTATATCATGCCATAGTCTATAAGTATTGTTACAAGCACTTGATATGCACATTAAAACATAAACTTTCAAAACTTGAGTTTAGAATTTTGCCAAAACTTTTATGAGCTTTTTGATCCTTTCTTTAATGTCTTAAACTTTGCAAACCCTCCTTGATAAAGTCCATACCATAACCTATCAAAAATTCATCCAAAATCTAAGGAAAAACACTAAAAACCTATAATAGAAGTTTGGATTTTTACCTCTAAAATTGCTTATCCCTGATCTTCGACACTTGAACTTATTTCAAAACATGATTTAGAGGCATAGAATCATCAAGCTTTTGATAGAGAATTGACTAGGGGAAGGGCACATTCTTGAAAGAATAATAGGGAAATTTTCTATGAACAAACTAAACTTTTATTTCATTTATACCCCTAGGAATTTAAGGTACTCATATCAGGGACTTAATTGCAAATAAAAATTTGCTCTCATTTACTCATGAAATCTGGCCATTGAGGGGAAGATGTGACAAAATTTTCACCTCATGGTGTTATTTTGATGGGTCCCACAACAATTTTTAACAATTCAAATTTATACTAACAGTATTTTTTTATACTTCGGGTATATATCTCATGCTGTTAGCATTCTTTCCTATATCGTATTTCATGGTCCAAAAGCTTCCACATCATCCACCTAGTATAATTTCTATATTGCTTAATTTTATCATTATAATTCTTATACTACATAACTTTATCAGTGTAATCTTTACATTATATTATTTTCATACAGCATGATTTTCATACTATGTATTTCTTATACTGTCTTTCTCTCTTAAAATTTTTTATAATACATTCTATAATAATTAATCTTTCTAGCTTATTTTCATATCATTTTTTCCTTATTCAAGTCTATGGCATAATTTTTATCCTTGAAAATCCTAGTTTCATTTTTACGGAATTTTTCATAAAAATCAGATTTAAATAATAATCCTTGTGATGCTAAAATTGCTCCTTAAATTCTTAATAAATTTCCAAGCATATTAAATTCTTAATAAATTTTCGAGCATAAAATTTAGCTCGTAAAATTGTTCATAAATTATTTAACATAATCCTTAATTATTACATACTGAATGCGCTAGAAATACCCGGGGTGTCCTACGTACCGGCTGCATGCGATTCTCAAGAAGTTAAGGTTCTCGAGTTTCCAATGACACTAAGATTATAAACTGTGTTATGATCATTGAGAAGTTAGTATTTATAAGGTCACAACAACACTATTATCTTTTTTTTTTAAAAAAAAAAACCTAAGCCTCTCTGTAGGTCAATAGGTTGGTACGACACCCTTAATTTATCTTATTAGTTTCACTTGTCTTATTATGTTTATGCACTATGACATGTTGCTACATAGCATCATATACCAATATCAAAACATGCTTAATGTGAAAGTGAGTAAACAATATATTTTAATACAGCATACATCACATATCATATATAACCTAGCAAGATACATACACAACATATCTTAACTAGGTAAATATGACTTAAGGGAATATGGCAGGGCATAACATTGAACATGCATTTTACAATTTTAGAAATCATGTAAAAAAAGTTAATTTGAAAACTATTCAGACTATAGGTGAGATTCCTACTTATCTGTTTTCTTGTAGTAGGTCTTTCTATTTGCTTGAAATTCCTCAGCCTCGATAGGAAACGATTCTATATAAAACACCCATGAACAATGTGTAAGAATAACATAGTATATGCTATTTTAATTTTTAGCATAACTGTAAAAATTTTAATTATTCCTTTAGATCATAATTCTTTTATCAAAGGATCAAAAGAATCTACTTTTATTACAAGGATTAATTAATCAATTTGATCCTCATAAAGTTTACCTTTCCTTAATTGCCTTTAATATGCTTTAAGATTGATAAATTAATTTAATTTAGATATTTAATAAATTATTGTATCATTACTAAGTTTATATGACTTCATCTAACTAAAATAAAAATTACATAACTTTTTGGTTCTTGAACTGAGTTCTAATTAACTATATTTTTAATTCATTTAGTAGGCTCATAATTGGTTTTAAGTCTATAAAACCTAAAAAAATGATCCTAAGGTGTTCTATACACCGTATTGGTAAAACTATGATTCGAGCGGCTTCATAGACTAAAGCGAGCATTAGACTCGTGTCTGGTATCGTAATACTAAGAATCTAACGTAACGAGTTTTATTGATAGTTGTTTTAGCCCTTAATTGAAAACCTTTAGAGTTTATCATTTGGATAGCATGTCCGTTTAACTCAAAGGTTTGAGTAAAAATAACTCTATAAAATAAGACCCAAAATTAGTAAAACACTAAATCTTGGGCTTGTATAATTTGTATAGAGTGCTATAATTTCTTAGTTTGTAAAAAAACATGATTTTGTAGCCATGCAAACTTTCTTTATAAAAACTAGTATCGAAAGGTATTTTTTTCTGATTAGTTTTAGAAAATTACCGTGAAACTATATGTTAAAGATAGTTATTCCTTTTAAACTTTTACTCCATAAAGTTGCTTATTTTAAATATGTGATTTGATAACTTTCATGCTCATTCAAAAGTTCCGATAACTATCCTTAGTATGTTTGTTTTTTGGTTAAATTTTACAAAATTTACCGATTAAAAAGTTTTGACTACTTTTATATATCCTAATCCAAGTCTATCTTAGAGTCAGATTTTTGTAAAACTTTCTTCACAAAATTCTTCATTTCATCAGAAACTAAAACTTTCATGTCCGACGAAAATTACAATTCGGTCTAAAAACAACACGAAACTTGAAAACTATTTTCAGCCCATAAATACAATTTTTTGGATAATTTCCTAAAACTGTCTCCAATTCTATTTTAAAGGCAGATTTTGAAAAAGTTTTTTCATGAAAATTGTCCATCTCATCAAAAAAATAAAACTTTTGTGTTTAGCAAAACGTGTAATTTGGATTTGAAATGACCGAAATAGACAAAATAGCGGCTACCTACACCAAAACAACTTTTACAGTTCTAGGCAATTTCTAAAACTATTTTGGGCAGTTTTTAATGGCTGCTTGGAAACCCTACTTAAAGTTAAAGCTGTAATTTTGCATAGTCATATGATTTGATCAAAGCATCGAAATCTAAAATTTTTGTGTTTGAAAAAGTTTTAAAATCCGGCTCTAAAGCTTCTGTTTTGGCGATCAAAATTGGTAAAAAAAAAAATTCACAACATCAAACATGCATCAAAACTAAACTAAACTTACATAACCTAACTTATTACAACAAATTATATATACTTTGAATAAACTAAAGGATCTAAAGTGAAAACATAAGAATTTTATCCTTGAAGACATTTCCATAATGATTTCCTCTAGATAAGCCTATTCCTTCTCCTTGTTTATTATTTCAAACACTAAAATAAAAACTTTCTCTATAAAAATCTAATCTTGGTTTGTCTAAGGAAATAAAGAGAAAAAGATTGAAGCTTTACCCTTGAAGAATCTATAAAACTCCAACTTCCTTCTCCTTGTTCTAAACTTATTTTCTCCTTACTTTGATTAGTAATCTTTGTGGTTGAAAGACAAAAAATTTTTGAAGGCTTGCTTAAACGAAGAAATAGGTTCTTGGAGAAGAAAAATAGAGGAAAATTTCTTCAAGATTCTTATATTTTTACTGGTTTTGAAGAGTGGAAGGAAAAGGAGATTTCTTGAAAGATCTTTGAGCTAGATCTTGTTTTGGATTTGGAAGAGAAAATGCAAAGGAAAATTTTGGAGGATTCCCCTCTTGGTATGGTTAGTTTTGGGAGCAAAAAAGTGAAAATTTTATTCGGCAGCAGAATGGTCTTTTCTCCAACTTATACAACCCAAGGCGAAAAATTATCCAAAATCCTTCATGGAAAAACAATCAAAATAAGTTAAAGCCAACTCATGCCTTTCAGCTTTAATCAAATAAAGTGTCACTAAAAGATGCTCTTACTCAACTCGCTGTGAATGAAAATCAGTTTATTACAAGAACTGAAGCTGTACTTCAAAGACAAGAAACAACTATTTAGAGTTAAGCAGCGTCTATTAGGAACCTTGAAGTTTAAATTGGATAGCTCTCAAACTGATATGTATAAGACCATAAGGGTTTTTGCTAAGAAACATTGAAACAAATCCTATAAGACCATAAGAGTAGTTAAGAATTCTAAGCCAAGTGAGCAAAAAGAAGGAGTATTGACTGAGCATGCAGAAAGAACCTTGTAAAAGAAATGGAGAAGCCAAAGTCAAAGCTCTTTCTTGACAATCCTTCACCATATGTTCCACCTATTCTATGCACTCAGCGATTCTAGAAACAAAAGCTTGATAAGCAGTTGTCTAGTTTCTTGATGTCTTTAAGAAACTACAAATTAACATTCCATTTGCAGATGCCCTGGAACATATGCCCAAGCACATAAAGTTCATGAAGGAGATTCTTTCAAAGAAGAGAAAGCTAGAGGAATATGAGACTGTCACACTTACCAAGGAGTATAGTGCAATTTTACACAAGAAATTGCCGCCTAAGCTAAAAGACCTAGGGAATTTTCATATCCTTTACACCATTAGACAATGCGAATTTGATAAAGTATTATGTGATTTAGGTGAAAGTATGAACTTAATGCCATTCTCTGTGTTCAAGAAACTAGGAATAGATACAGTGAAGCCCACTACAGTGTCCTTACAACTGGCTAACAAAACAATTAGATATCCATGGGGGGTTTAGAAGATGTGGTAGTGAAAGTTGGCAACTTGATCTCTCCAGTAGGTTTCACAGTCTTGGATATGGAAGAAGACCAAGATATAGTATTAATCTTAGGTCGACCATTCTCTGCTACAAGAAATGCTATAGTAAATGTACCAAAAGGAGAGTTGAGTTTGGAGGTAGAGAATGAAAAGGCAACTTTCAAGGTGTTCTAGATACTCCCAACTCCACCAAAAAACAAATCCTATTACAGACTTGACAAAGTGGAAAGAGTTGTAGTAAAAAATAATTAGACAAAGACTACAAAGCCCCATAAAGAGCCGAATAAAGCACACAAAATTTCCTGCAAGACAGGTGGATGTGGCGGCACAAAAATGTCAAGGAAGGAAGCCAAAGTTTGAGGACCAAGGGAGAAAATTATGGTGGAGAAGAAGTGGAGACAAACCCCTTACTCAGCAACAAACATGGGATGAACATAGAGGTTCATGGGGGTCGTCTATTGCTGACATTAAAAGGCAAAGACTTGAGCCTAATATCAAGGGTGGAGCAGATTAGTAGAAATCTTCCACATCCATTTTGAACCCGAGCTAACATGTTTTAGAGAAATTCAAGCTAAAGACTATAAAACAAGCACTTCTTGAGAGGCATCCTAAGCATTTCAAAATCTTGCTTTCTTTTAATTTATTCTTAAAACTTTAGTCTAGTTTATTTATTTTTATTTTTGTTTTACTTTCAAGAAAATAAATAAAAAAATGTGTTTATTTGTTTTTCAAGTCATTGAGCAAGTTTGGGAAGTTGGCATCAAGAATTTCATCATCATATATTTTCCAACCCACAGATTTGGAGCATTCAAGTCCATGATTTTTGGCCAAAGAGGCATTAACGCTGCGTCAAAAAAATTAGAAAAAGAATGTCCTAGCACCTCCACTATTCAGAGAAGTCCTCCGTATCTTACTTTTTTTATCCATCAAAAATTGAGGACAATATTCATTTCAAGCTTGGGGCGGGAAAGGGGGGGGGGGGGTGGGTTTGGGGGGGTTCTATTTTAGGCCTAAGTTTTTATTATGTCTTAGGTTTTTATCTTTCATTTATATTTCCCTAAAAAAAATGTGTTTCGTGTATTGAGTCTTGAGTATTGAT
Organism: Artocarpus hirsutus; assembly: GCA_946598075.1. Lineage (NCBI taxonomy): Eukaryota > Viridiplantae > Streptophyta > Magnoliopsida > Rosales > Moraceae > Artocarpus > Artocarpus hirsutus. The sequence goes on from CAMOHE010047781.1 coordinate 40,460, forward strand.
TCAATTTGTTTTGTTTAAGCTCGATGATGAGAAATTTAATTAAAATTGAACATGGCTCTTGAAAGTTGATAATTGTTGTACTTGTGCCTATCTTAATTCTTGAATTGGTCTTAGTATACCTTAGGTTCTTTGGATATATTGAGCATACAAGTCTAGATCACTTAATTTTTTGCTAATTTAAAGAAGATTTATGCTAAATAAGTGGTGTAATTTGATCTCAATCGAACTCTAGAACTTAAGTGAGAATCACTTGAGGCGAAATCCTAGGCAATACAACATTAAGGACATAATTTAGGCCATCTTTAGAATGTTTGAGCCTTTCAAGCTTACCTTGATACATATATCTATATCTCTAGTCACCTATTTAAGCCTAGTTTTTCCCCCTTTTTTTTTTCTTTGTCACCTACATTCTAGCCTAGCCATTAAATA
>CAMOHE010047782.1:0-12484 GCA_946598075.1 Artocarpus hirsutus
AATGACTAATATGGTGTTTGGCTACCTTAATTTCAACCCATTAAGTTAGATGCAACATGTTAATATAACAACTATATTATGGCTATTTAATTATAATAGGCTAATTTAAATAGTCTATATATGAAAAGCCCATATGCTACAAACTGTACATGGTTTTATGAATGGATACTCAAAACTGACCAAATTAGGTTTTATGGAATCCTATAGATAAGTATATAAAGTCATTGCAGGTTATGGTTTTTAATATATCAAATCATTCTAGAGCTTTCTCTTCTTCCCATCAAGAAGAGAAATAGCCCATTGAAGACTAAGGTTAGTTGATTGAGGAAGATAATAACCTGTTCATTCTGTTCGTTTATCATAGTAGAAATTTCGTAAAAGAGTTGATAGCTGCTACCACAGATACATGTATTTATTACTAATTCAGTTTCTTGATAATCTGACATGCTATGATCTTAGGACTGTGATATGGTCATTCTAAGATTCTATAGAATTTCGAAGATCTAGAATTAAGAATTTTAACACTCATATGCTATAACTGTCAATTTTAACTCTTAATTTTAACTCACTTCTCAAATACTCTATAAAATACTCAAAGAAGTCTCAATTGTTTTGATTTTAGCTGTTAGCTTGCAAACAATTTCTAAACTGCTTTGAACTTAGCCTTTGCCAAAATACTCAAAAGAGATCTCGACTGCTTTAACCTTAGCCTTTGATTTTCAAACAATGTCTAAGCCCTAGGACTAGCAAATCAATTGCCGCTCCACCGTACCCTTAAATACAAGCTTCTGTCGTTACGCATGTTGGCACCATCCAAGCCTCCTTTTTTCTCAAAGAACAGTGATTTCAATTTTGAGAAAAAATGATGTTAAATTTGAAGTTTAATGGGGTAATCTGTGGGTTCCTCGTGTTTGTGAAGGTATGGGCAGTGGGGAAAGGGAAACTCAACCAATCCCAATAGCAGAAGCCTCTGTAATTTTTCACTTCTTCATAGAACATTGATGTTAGATACTTTATCGAAGTGGGTGTCTCAACAATATTCAATTTACGTTTAAGAAATGATGATGATAACCAGTAATGATATACATAATGAAAATTGGACTTTTTAAGGTGTTGAGCTTGCCTTATTAAAAATTTAACTTGTTAAGTAAGGAGATCTAATATTTTCATAAGTTGGTATTTATTGTTATACGTGAACAATACAAGACTAGGGTTTTTAAATCCTTTATACGTACTTGCAAGATGACGCTCTCTTTTAAGTCGTCAATCTTGAATTGGAATGATAAAAGAGTTAAGAAAAACTCAAGCCATTAAATACAAACACAAATGCTAGTCCATCCAATCAATTAGCTTGTTTTAGGAGCTGTTGAAATCCCATCTAAATTCTAATCTTGTTGAAAGGGCAGTGTGGGCAATCTTGGATACTATGCATTTTGTGAAAAAACAGGGACCCACTTATCCAAAAAAGATCACTTAATATATGCGTGCAACCTCCTTTCTAGCAGTTGTAAACACCACATCAAAGATCTCATTTATGTTTTTTAGGATGTAAGAGTTCATAATTTGAAGATGGCGATACAGACAGTGTTAGGACAGACTGGCTGTCCAATGGAAAATGTAGAAGTGAAGAAGGTTACTTGACTTTGAAAGGTAGAAGATGGCGAGGTACAAGATGAAGAGACCTTGCGAGTAAGATTACAAAGACAAGTATAGTTAGAAGTAGCATGTTTTTGGGAGGCCCTAGGAGGCAAGGGGGCCTAAAGGGTGGGTGGTCACTTCTTGTTGTGGGGTGCAAGGCGATGATGGTTAGCCTATGGTGCTCTGTGGGGATTGCAGCAAGTGGTGCCACAAATGTTGTAATATGTTGAAAGATACGGAAAATGTTCATGTGCCAAGATTGCATTTTGAAATGATCTCTTAGAGCATGTCTGATAACTTGCATATTGTAGCAACTCTAGCTTGTCTGATGATTTTAATTTTCCTTTTTTTTTTTTTTTGAGATTTGGTATATTGTTGATTAGTCACTATGTTACAGTTCAGGATTTTTTACTTGGGCTTTTTATTCCATTGCATCTGGAAATCAATTGTAAATAGATCACAATTGTTGAGATAAATACTGAAATTACACATTTGTCATTATTGAGTTTGCACACTTCCGATGATGCTGCCCTCTATTTGTGATTAACCATGTGTTTGTGTTGTTTAAATATTTTATTGATCTATATGATTTGCACTTTTTTTTTTTTTTTCGCATTCTCAACTAGCAACTCATAAATCAATCTTTCCATTTCTTCATCAACATTTGTAGCAAGTCTGTTTCACTAATGCCCTTCATATTTTTCTTGATCAACTATTTTCTCTTCTTAGTTATAATCTAATTATCTCTCTCTACTCATTCCCATACTCGAATATATAACTCGTAAGTTATGTCCATCTGTTTTTCTAATTTTGTTCTCTTTTCTGCTTTTTAATGATGAACTTTAATAACATCGATGAACATACAAGGCTTTTCTACTCTTGTTTACAGTTATTTTGCATGATTTAAAAAAAAATGAGAAATACTATTAAAAATTTTTATTTCTTAAAAAGAATTTCATGAAAGTTCTCACTTTTTTATACCAACATTTTCAATTTATTTTAATATATTCACTTATAATTTAGAGTTAAAAGATATATTTATCGACAAAATAAATTTAAAATAAACTATATTTTAAATAAACATATCACATTATCATTAATTGAAAAAAACAACCTTTACATTTTGTCTAAATACCACTTTTGTTTTTCGTATTATAAAAATACCCAAAACACTCATGCATTTTTAAAATTATAGTTATAATACCACTGAAGCAATTGAACTTTTTGAAAAACCAAAATCACCCTTCCTAACTTTTACTAAATACAATTTAAAACATTATTAAACCAAAATATTAAATAAAATTAATCTTAAAAACTTAAAAACTTTTAAAACAATTAATTATTTGCTTAATTGAAATATTTATTTGAACATTTTAAGTTATCTTTTTTTTTATTTTTTTAATTGAGACATATTTTTAATAACATTTAGTATTGATTAGAATGAATAATCTTGAAATTTTTTAAAAAGTAATTACTTCAAGAGGTATTTTGAGTATAATTTTGTAAACACAACCTATTGATAGCTTAATTGGCTCAGGACCTCACCCAATAATAAGAAGGTGACCACCTTCCCTAGTTTGTCCAAATGTGTTTGTGTAAGAGATGTTAAAAAAATGATTTTATAAACACAATAGATGTTTTTTATGTCTTTGTTACGAGAAAAAGGCAAAAATAAATTTATACAAAACACATGTAATGTTTTGAGCATTTGTCCAAGATGTGAAGCACCATTTAATTTCTTTGTCACATCTCACACGTTGTTGAAGTTTCAACATATCTGTAAAGACTGAATAATTCATCTATAATTTACTTTTAAAAAGTATAAAAAGAGGAAAAGCCACCATTTTCCCAAACAAAAATGAAACTAGCCTAAAGAGACTTTTTCTTTCTTCTAAAGCAAGCAAAGCTAACTCTATTATTCACTCACAAACTCACAACTTTGTAATAATATATATGACATATCCTTCCAAAGCCTATTTCATTAATTTCTACCCTTCATACTTCTCAACTTTCTCTTCGTAACAAGGTAAGTCTAATCTGTTCATCTCTCTCTCTCTCTTTTCTGGGTTCTGTTTTCTACATTTTAATGATGCACTTTTTAATAACATGAACATGCAATAAGTTGTCTACTCTTGTGCAATGTTTTGCATGGTTGTGATTTTTTTTTTCTTTCTTGTCTCTGAGAATGGTTATTATGTGTCAATTGACTCTTTTTGTCTTCGTTTTTCATCGCCTGCTTGCTTTGCTTGGCACCCTAGAATTCTTGCTATTTGTTTTGGTACTACACCATAATTAGCGGGCTTTTCTTTCCTTTTTTGTTTTTTTTTGAATGTTTATGTATGAAAATGAAATTAAGACCTGGTGCAGCCAATGGTTACTTGGGAATAATACCAGCCACTTCTTCCCACAAATGGGTTTTAAGTTGTTGTCAGCTTAGAGTTTCTTCAACATGGAATTCTATTCATAAATAGTGTTCTCGAGTCTGCAGAAATCCATGCCATTGTTTTTTCCCCACCTGGTGTTTGATGAATTGCTTGACTTGTTGTTATTGTTTGCATTCCATATTCACTGTCCACTCGCTTGTTTTTTGGTCGCCAAAAAGAGCAGTTATTTATTTATTTATCCATTTTCAAAACTTTTTGAGGAAAAAGCTTAAGAGATCATCTTTTGCGTCCAATCTTTCTTTGTTTTTGTTTTTGTGTCTTTTTTTTGTGTTTTTTTTTTGGAGTTGGCCACTCTGCATTGTTATGCAAATAAACCATCCATAATCTTAAAAGCATTATTATAGGTCACGCCCCTAAATGAAGTATAGTAGTATTTAGTAAATATAAATAAATTTTACAATATCATTTCAAAACAATAAAACAGTTCCCATGGCTCTTTAAAATAAAAAAAGAAGCAAAATATTTTTAAAATTTCAATCTACAATCTAGTGTAGCACCAAATATTAAATGTACAATCATCATCATCATTATACAGTTCCTAGTCATTAGATAATTTAACACAGCCAATACTACAGTTTAAGAGTCTTACATGGTCAAATGAAATCTATATAAAACTAAAAGAAACTCTGACACGTCACAGGTAACGTTGTCGTCTACTCCTTATCGGATATATTACACTGAACTCTACCTGAGAAGTAAAATAATAGGGAATGAGCATGTCGATGAGCATCGACATGCTCAATAAGAAAACCATTACTCACCTTTAGGTCTTATTATTTACTATATTAACACATGTATGGTTAGTTTATTATCCAACAATATTATTTATTTTATAACAATCCCATTATGTTCATATCGGGTAGATACTCTATAATAAATCTTACCATATTTTTATAGCATATAATATAATTCATAATTAAATAATGTTTTTTGGTATATACAATGAAATTGAGAATTGCATCTCTCTACTTAACGTAACCTAGAAGGGCGCGCTTGACAACTCAAAGCTAACGGTCCTATAGTTATCGGATGAGGGGACATCGAGTCGCGAATCCTCACCAAGACGTTTCTTGTATAGTGCGTTTTGAGATTTTTGACCTAAGGAAGCGCCGACGCCTCCCCCTATTTACTTTTTAGGGTATATGTGCCTAAGGACGTATCTGCCACCCTCTTTACATCTCACCATTTTTTTATATCCTTTTCGATATGTATAGAGTCCGTATTATCTAACCATACTTCTCAAATTATGTTAAAATATATCAAAGCAACTTGACCTCGTAGTACATTACAGGACAAGTCTACAGTATTATGTCTTAAGTGATATTTATATAATAATATTAACAAAATAAATATAATTTATCTTGCAATATAGAGAACCAATTTTAAATAAACAAGACCTCACAAAACTTGAATAACATAATCTCTACCTCTTTGGCGAATAATCTACTGATAACTTCTAACTCACAACACTAGCTTACCACGTAAACTCCAATCACTTCCTTAATCTTAAGACACATAAAGATCATAAATTTGACTTGAATATTAACTCCATAATTAGGTCAATTTATTTTATTAGTGTGTCTCGAAATTAATATGCTCTAATTATTAATACATAATTTAATTGCAAAAATTAAAATTGAACTATACTTCGGTCGAAAGTGTTTTAAAATTGATTTTAAAATAAAATAAATAAATTTAAGATTTAAAATATTTTAAAATAAATATTTAAAATAAAAAGTTTTGTATTTAGGTTGGCCTTAGTCTAGTTAATAATATATGTAACAGATGCTATAAATTTGACACAAAATAAGGTACAATCCAACGGTTGAAGGTAAGGTAAGGTTATAAAAGATTACAAGTTCGAGAGAACCCATAATTTGAAATTTGAGCTTTTCTCCAAAAATTTGGTTTTTTAATACTTTTTTAAGTATAAAAATAATGTATAAATAATATATAATTTTTTTATTCGTAATTTGTTCATATCATTTGACCAATTTTTACTTTTAGTTTTTGGTACGCGTCGTTTTTCACCTAGAAAAATTCTCCCAGAACCCATGATTCAAATTTTGAGCTTTTTTTTTTTTCCAAAATCTTTGTTTTCTAATAGCTTTTTAGGCATAAAAATAATGTATAAACAATATCATTTGACTAATTTTAACTTCTTGATTTTAAATATTTAAGTTAAAATAGTGGGAAAAGATTCAGAATAATTATAAAATTCTATATTTTGTCTATTTGAATTTTTTATTTTATTAACTGACCCTTTCATTTCACTTTTATTTCAAAATAAATAAGAGCAGGTAAATCAGAAAATGATTGAGTTTTGACGTCTTCAAGTTTCCTTGATCTATGTGTTAATGGAGCTTCAGTTTAGTGATTTTTTATAAGAAAATGATTGAGGTTTGATGTTTGGGTTGTTTGGTTTTTCTGCTTGGTGACTGCCATTTGTGAAGGAGAAGAGCAGAGGAAGAAGAAAGAAAAGAAGAGGAAAGAAGAAGAAGTGAAGGTAAAAGATGAAAATAGAAGAAAGAAAAGGGAGAATAAAAAGAAAGGGAGAAGATCAACATACTTGATTCACTGGATGTTGTTGGATTTTGAGGGGAAGAAGACATGGAGGAGGGTGGAGTAAAGTCTTCATCGGAGACTTTGGTCGCATATAATGTCAAATAGTTACAAAATTTAAATTGACATACTAATAATTAAATTAGACACAATTATACCGTTTAAAATAACGGGTGTTACATTATATACATATATTTTTCTTTTGATTATCTGGAGACTCTAACTAATGCGTGTCTATACATTTGTATTGTACTGTTTTTGTGAAGAATTTTACTCAACTCTCGTACCACTTAAAAGGATTCATTCAACAATAATCTGCTTTGTTCAAGTCTGATGGTTTTGATTCTGGTTTCAGATCATGATGATGGAGAAAATGATTGGCAGTACAGGCGAACTGCTCAGAGGATGGGTTACTTTTCCGAGGAGATGCTTATTTAATTTCCTATCTATTGGTCCAATTCCCAATCACATTGCCTTCATCATGGATGGCAACAGAAGGTTCGCGAAGAAGCTGAATGCTGATGAAATAGACGGGCACAAAGCCGGGTATTCGTCTCTCATGTCCTTGCTCGCGTATTGCTTCGAGTTGGGAGTGCCGTATGTAACAGCATATGCCTTCAGCATTGATAATTTTAGGAGGCGGCCTGATGTGGTTCAATATCTTATGGATTTGATGATGGAAAAGATTGACATGTTACTTAAGAACGAAGGTATTGTACATAAATATGGTATTAGGGTATACTTTGTTGGCAGCTTAAAAGTTTTGAAAGAGCCTATTAGAGTTGCTGCTGAGAAGGCGATGCAAGCCACCGCGAAGAACAATAAAGGTGTTCTTTGTCTTTGTGTGGCCTATACTTCTACTGATGAGATTGTGCAAGGCATTAAAGAAACCTGCATAAGCAAAAGACATGAAATTCAAATGAGTAAGCTGGCCAATGGTGCGAGTGAAGGAGTTGAAGGGGACAAGAATTTTAACAAGGGTTTGATCGTAAATTATGGTCAAGTATCAAATGAAGTCGGATTGCAAGTATCCGAAGCAGGAGGAGAGAAGCAAATGAAGCTTCCTAGTATAAAGCTGGGAGATATAGAGAGGCATATGTACATGGGAGTAGCACCTGATCCAGACATCCTGATCCGCAGTTCAGGCGAAACCCGTCTCAGCAATTTCCTTCTTTGGCAGACTGACAACTGCTTATTGTATTCTCCTGCTGCTCTTTGGCCAGAGCTGTGTTTATGGCACTTGGTGTGGGCAGTTTTGAACTTCCAGAGAAGCTACCAATACTTAGAGAAGAAAAAAAGAAGATATAAAACTGAAACAACTTTTCTTGGTCTTACATGGCACTCAGACAGTGAGATAGACGATAATGCTTGAATCAAGTTAATAATAAAACAGAAGAAGGAGAAGAAGAAGAAGCAATGACTAAGGGAAACTTATTTGATATTTCTATTATGTAAGAGATGTGTTCTACTATCATTAGTATGCAACAATCTTTGATAAGCTGCTTTTCACAATTCTTAATAAAATTTTGAAACTGCAGCAAAATAGTTAATACAAGACATGAAAAGGCTTTTGCAATTTGTGTTGTTTCATTTTGTAAGGACGTTTCTTGTAATGCAAGTTTTGCATGGTAATGGATTGCTTTTGTTATATGCGCCTTTTTTTTTCCCTTCTCCTAGAGGCTGTTTGCCGTTTAAATACGGTTACTAGAGATAATTTGAGTGGTTTTGCGTGTATTTTCTCAGTTTAGTATATGCAAATGACTTTTACTTTGATCGATTGAGTTTGTCAAACTCCATATATATAAATATAAAGAAATATCTTTCTTGTTCATAATATTTTGGTTTTGTTATAATAAATAAAGTAGCATCCATGATAATTGCTCGTAAGTTGAGATTTAAATAAACTTTTTAATTTTTAAATAAAATGGAATATCAGAAACAGTTACAATATTAAAATAAACAAAAATAAGATGGAATGATGAGCTAGCTTTGTTATAATACAAGTATAATGATTAATTGTTACATGACAGACTGTAGATCTCTGTAATGTAATCTTCTGCTAAACCCTGCTTTGAACGATTCGTTTGCCTGCTGCTGTAGCATCATTGCATTAACATAGATCAAGGCAGAAGCTTATTAAGTTGAAGGTTTGCCACCTGACTTCAATTCCCAAATATTTTACAGTCTATTTTTTCACTTATCATTCACAAGACAACCTTATTATCATCAAACACCTCTAATATGAACATTTTTCATATTTTTTAAGACTCATTCCAATCTTTGACTTCTACACTCACGTAAGCCTAATAATAGTCTATATTTTTATTTACTTTTTGTTCTGTTTTTAGTTTTCATCTTAAAGATGCACTTGAGCATGAACACGAAAGAGTTCTCTTGTTCAATTTAGCATGGTAGAATTGTTGTTATGACTTGTTTTAGTTTTTGTAGTACAGTTAGAAGTGTACTGGAATGAAATTCAGATCAAGTGCAACGGCCAAGTTTTAGTTGATTAGAAATTTAGCCTAACTTTTCAAGGATTATAGAGCCATGGATGGGCCAATACGAACGAGATCTGATACCTTCTCTTTTGCGTGGAGATCTCCGGTGTGAGGCTAGGACGACCGCAGCACAAGGGCGGGAAAGCACCAAGTAGGAAGATAAGCGATAGAGAGAGAAAAAAAGCAATGATATAGATGGTAAATCATTGAGAGACTTGAGTTTAATTAATATTTGATCAATCTCTAAAGTCAATCAGTAATTTATTGCTAGATCAATTAGTCTATTTATGGTTCTTCCACAGTCATTAGGGTGTCACTAGTCTTGGGCAGCCAAAGAGAAGAGCAACTTTTTTTCCTTTCCTGTTTGTGGAAAGAGCATAACACAGCTTCTTTTGAGTCAATCTATTTTGTTAAGTTACAAATTTTCATATGCAAATGAACCATCTTTATCACATTCCTTCAAACACTTATTATCACATTCCACAAAATAAATGTCTACATGATAATTATTAACATCTTTGTTTTATTATACTGTTTGTGAAGGATTTGATTTACAAAATCCGCTCAAATTGTTTGAGTCTGATGGTTCTGTTTCAGGCTTCAGATCATAATGATAGAGAGAATGGGTGGTAGAACAAGCCAACTGTTAGGAGGATTGGCCATTTTTCTAGTGAAATGCTTGTCTAAGATCTTATCTATCAGTCCAATACCCGATCATATTGCCTTCATCATGGATGGTAACCGGAGGTATGCCAAGAGCCAGAACAGTGCTGAAGGAGCCGGGCACAAAGCCAGGTATTCGTCTCTCATGTCTATGCTTGTGTATTGCTTCGAGTTGGGGGTAAAGTATGTGACTATATATGCCTTCAGCATTGATAATTTCAGGAGGCGGCCCAAAGAGGTTCAATATCTGATGGATTTGATGCTGGAAAAGATAGAGGGGTTGCTGCTTGAGCAAGAAGGAGTTATAGTAAACCAATATGGTGTTAGGGTGTACTTTATTGGCAACTTGAAACCTTTGAATGAGCCTGTTAGAGTTGCTGCTGAAAATCTTATGAAAGCCACTGCCAAAAGCAACAAATCCATTCTTTTAGTTTGCATGGCCTACACTTTTGAATGATGAGATTGTAGAATCCTGTAAAAACAAAAGACGCCAAATTCGTGATGCAAGTAAAGGAGTTGATGTTGGGTTTTGTTGGATTTTGTGATTCAAATAAGCAACAGAAAATCAAAATTAATTCCCATAAAATTCTCGCAGGATTCATGTAATTCAACTAGATTGATAAGAAAGTAATAGAATCTTACTTAAATGACAAAAGGGGCAAGATTGCTGGAAGGAAGAGAGCGGGTTCACTCTGGTAACACCTTAACTCGAGCTTTTCGTATTCGGGATCGGATTCAGACGTTGTTACTTAGAGCAACGCCTTCCGCAGATATCCACACGAACAGACTCTCTCAAAAACCAAATTGGTGTGCTAGCACCCTCTTCTTGCGTTAAATGACTCTCTCTAATTTTAGGGTTTTTAATGTTTTTGCCTTTTAGAATAAGAGAACGTTTTTTCACATCTAATTCGGCCAGAAACTCTAAAATATATATATATATATATATGTTGATTTCAAGAAAGAGTCATATTTTGATTAGGTAAACTGTAATTCAAATATGATTCATAGAATTTAGATAATGTCAGATTTAATAAACCTAGATATATCTAGTACATCGAATCCAGACATTATCAGGTTCATTGAACCTAGATACAGTAAACCCAAAATTCATTTTTGGTCTGTTCTAAATGTGCGACCCTGTAGGTTCACAAAACGCTGGTAGTAGGCTTGAAATTCTGTTTCTAGCCCACAAATCATAAGCGGCCTCTAGCAAGACATTATGATTACTCAAGTTATGCGAATATCAATAATCTGACACAACATAATATACAATAAGTATTAAAGTCCTTTTGTCATTAGAAACCTTGATTGAACATAAGACATAGTTTATGTCATCCTTATACTATTCAATTATATTATTTCTCAATCTTAAGTAGACTCATATTGATAACCCTTATCAATTCATTCCACTATGGCCATACATTTTTCTTCAGTCTAACTTATCGAGGGGCCCATAGATATCTTTCTCATAATAAATGAGGGACAAATTCCTTTTTAATCACTTACATTCCTCACATGATTCACTCTATATCCAACAACAATCCATTCTATCATCCTATTAAAGATAATATTACAATGTGTAAAAATATAAAATTTGTCAGGTAGGAAACAATGGTGATTTCAGGTCAGAAGACTAGAATAATACTATTGTGATGATAATCACTTATGACAATTTTTCATGCACTATTTTCATAGCAGGTCGATTCAATACATCATTTCTCAAATATGTATCTATGAGTTGACTTAGTATCTCATACATATGATGATGAAGTGAGAGAGAAGCAAAGGAAGCTTCCTAGTATGAAGATGGTATCTGTAGGGAAGCATATGTACATGGGAGTAGCACCTGATCCAGACATTGTGATTTGGGTGAAACCCGCCTCAGCAATTTCCTTCTTTGGCAAACGGCCAACCGCTTATTGTATTCTCCTGCGGCTCTTTGGCCAGAATTGGGTTTAAGGCACTTGGTATGGGCGCTTTTGAACATCCAGAGAAGCTACCAATACTTGGAGAAGAAAAGAAAGAAGATATAAAGTGAAGTAACTTTTTCTTGGTCTTACAATACAGCGAGGTAGACACTAATGCTTGGATCAAGGATTTATTTATTTATTTATTTTCATTTTTTTTACACAAAAAGAAGGAATAATGCTTGAACCCTTTTGAGTTTGGATTGCACCTTGCTAAATACATACGACCCTTTTGACTTGAACATGAAGATGCAAGAGTTGTCTTGTTCAATTTATGATATAGTAGAATAGTTGCGACTTGTTCTAATTTTAGTAGTACACTAGAATATGTTAAAATGATATTGAAATTAAGTAGAAGGCTAACTTAACTTTACAGGATCTGGTTGATGGAGAAAGAGGGTTTTGTTGGCGAACTTGATGCGCCTTCTTCGCACAAGGCCTTTGTCGTGTTTTATGATCTGACGTTGGCGGCACAATCAAATCCGACATTCATTTTCGTGGGAGATCTGATCCTTTTCTCCGACCACAAGAGCCTAGCTAGATGTTAAATCATTCAGTGTTGGAATTATGACTCTGACTTGAGATTGAGAAATTTGATGGGCGCAGAGATTTCAACATGTGGGGGAAGAAGACGGGGGCGCTTATGGTTTATCAGAAGTGCGTGAAGGCCCTTGATGGTTTTCCCAAAAGGATTCAAAGAAGAAGACAAGCA
>CAMOHE010047784.1:0-13422 GCA_946598075.1 Artocarpus hirsutus
AAATAATTTAACGACACTAAACTATTGTCGTTAAAAGGAGACCTTTAATACGACATCTATATAGATGTTGTTAATTATTGTTTCAAATGTTATTAACGACATTTTTGTTAGAGATGTCGTTAAATGTAGTTTTTCTTGTAATATATAACCAAGAAAAACAACTTATCACATGCCATTCAATAGTTAACCATATTTGTAGTGCTAAAATTTAAAGGAAAATTTTTAAGGTATTCTTTATATTTTTAGAGGAAAATATATTACAAGCCATTCAATAGTTAACCATATTTGTAGAGCCAAATAAAGGAAAACTTTTAAGTTATTCTTTATATTTTTAGAGGAAAATATATTGCAAGGCATTCAATAGTTAACCATATTTGTTGAACCAAAATTTAAAGGAAAATTACAAAGAAACATTCTATATTTTGCATATGCTTTTAAGGTCTTCCTTATATTTGAGTGAGAAACTTATTACAAGCCGTTCAATAGTAAACTATATTTGTAGAATCAAAATTTAAAGGAAAATTTATGAATACATATTCTAATTTTGGATATGCTTGTAAGTTATTTCTTATATTTTAAGGTGGAAACTTATCACAAGTCATTTAATAGTAAACCATATTTGTAGAGCCAAAATTTAAAAGAAAATTTATAAATATACATTCCACTTTTGCATTTGCTTTTATTATGTTCACTATAATCGAGAGAGGAAAATTTATCACAAGTCATTGGCTAGTTAACCATATTTATAGAGCCAAAATTTAAAGGAAAATTTTTAAGGTATTCTTCATATTTTAAGATGGATTATTAGAAGCCATTCAACAGTTAACTATATTTGTTGAACCAAAATTGAAAGAAAACTTTACAAATGAACATTCTACCTTTGAATATACTTTTAAGGTACTCCCTATGTTTTGAGAGGGAAATTTATCACAAGTTATTCAATAGTAAACCAGATTCGTAGAACCAAAATTTCAAAGAAAATCTACATATACACATTCTACCTTTAGATATGCTCTTAAGGTATTTCTTATATTTTTAAAGGAAAACTTATCACAACAATTCAATAGTAAACCATATTTGTAGAATCAAAATTTAATGGAAAATTTGCAGATACAAATCCTATTCTTTGATGTGCTTTTTAGGTATTCCCTATATTTTAGAGGCAAACTTATCACAAACCTTATTTGTTAAACAAAAATTTAAAGGAAAATTTATAAATACATATTCTAGCTTTAGATATGGTTTTAAGTTATTTCCTATATTTTGAAAGGAAAACTTACCATATGCCATTCAATTAGAAAACCATATTTGTAGAACTAAAATTTAAAAGAAAATTTACAAATTAATATTCTATACTTGGATATGCTTTTTACGTATTCCCTATTTTTTTATAGGAAAACTTATCATGAATCATATAATCAGAAACCACATTTGTAGAATCAAAATTCAAAGTAAAATTTATGAATACACATTGCATTTTAGATGACATTTTAAAGTATTAAAAAAAATTATAGAAGAAGGAAAGCACGAACAGTTCAATAGTTATTTACGTATGTAGATTCAAAATTTTAAGAGAAATATACAAATACACAGGTAATCCAAATTTGACTACACAATCAGTAACACACTGATAAATTACAACCGAAAATAAGCAATGCTTATGAGCAAGAATCCAAGTCTTCTTTTTTTTTTTTTCAAAAAAAAAAAAGTAACATGTAAGATTTCAAAAAAAAAATTACAAATACACATGAGTGATTGTGCTAACAACCAACCAAAATGACATCCATTGACCTAATTCCACGACCATGTCAATAATATACTAAATTTATAACACACGAAAATTGATTGAAAAAAGTGTTAAGAATTACAACCCATAATTAAGCAATCCCTACCAAGAATCCAAGTTTCAAAAATTTTTTCAATAATTAATAGGATGAATTGCATAAACACTCCTTCAACCATAGCCCTTGAAGCAATCCCTACCAAGAATCCAAGTTTCAAAATTTTTTTCAATAATTAATAGGATGAATTGCATAAACACTCCTTCAATCATAGCCCTTGAAACACTAAGCCCTCAACTTCAAAATATAACATATATCACTTGAATTATAAGATATTAACACAAAACTCATTTTATTAAAACTTTTAACAAAACCTGGTTCCTAATTAAAATTTGATAAATAATATAAGAGTAATTTTGTATTTTATTATGTCTAAAGCTAATTTAAATTTAAAAGTTGATGTTTTTAAAAATTTTAATTGTTAAAAAAATAAACTAAAAAACCTTTAAAAAAACAAATAATTTATCCTTTCACTTTCATACGATTGCACCACAGCAAGCTACCCATCTAATAGTTTACTAAATTACTTAACAATCTCATTATTTGTATAACATTGTAGCTATAACTGTTTCAATTAAAATTAAAAATTCATTTATAAAGGGTATAAAAAATTATTTGACAAAATTAACTGTAACTACAACTTTTAGTTGATACAATGTAAAACTCTCACATGCTATAATGATAAAAAAGCTATAATATAAGACTCCATCAAGTGATAGTTTTCAATTCAAATGTTCTAATTCTAACCATACTTCTTAAACGCTCTTTAAATTTGTATATCGCATCACATCTAAAAAATATAAATTCAATAAAATCAAAAATTAAATGTATAGTCTTCAAATAAACAAAAAAATACACTATATATAAAGGAAAATAACCCTTTTAAAACCAATTTGTTAATAAATTCAGTCTCAATTGACGAGTGACGAAGTTCCAAAATTACAATCAACAACAAATATTAACCAAAGCAAATAAATACAAGACATGTAGCTATAAAATTTTAGAACATGCATAGCTTATCTTATTACTCCAAAAAAGATAAAAATAAAAATAAAAAAATAAATTAAAGATTTCTGGCCACGAAAATTAGACATCCTTTTTCGATAGGTAGGATACACATTAGGAGCCAGAAGGCGTCTCTTTCTTATTCCCCGAGAGGCAGGTTCAATCCATGATGTTATGATTCATGCTTAGAGACTTTTAAACTATACTATGTAAAACTTTCTAAAGTCAGAAATCCTTACCTAACCAACAAGATGAAGATTCAAATGTGGATGGTTTCGCTTTGCCATTTAGCAGTCTATCACAAGGATCCTACTGTGCAGAAATTATTTTTAGTGGGTTTAAGCTGCATACTGACCGAAAACCGGATCAGTCTCAAGGAATTTTGAGCCACAAGCTAGCAATATTGTATTAATTTGGACCCTGTTAAACAACCAAATCTGCCTTTAGAACTTTCACACCCTTCGAAGCCATTGCTCAAGTCGAAGCTGCTTCAGAGGAGGCCCAAGATTTGGCTTTCTTTTCTGAGGACATTGCCATTTCCCGGTGATCTCCGACACACCAGAGAGGTTCAAATTTGTTCTTTCTGATAAAGGCTTTCTTTCAACGACAGAATCGTTGCTACCTGTTTTTGAAACTGTCCCTTTACCGGTGTCTTTTGGTATTTCCTTAAGATTTTCCGCATTTTCCTTGCTAGATCTGCCCTTTCTTGTCGTAACAAAACCATCTTTTGAGACTTCTTTTCCACTATTTTCCTTGTCCTTGCATCCATGGATTGATCCTCTAGTTGGCTTATTAACCAGAACAGTTTCACGATTACTCCTCAGAGATAGACGGCTAGCTCCTTCCTTGAGGCCTTTTGCTTCCGATTCCTTTACGTTTTCAATCCTACACATCACTTTTTGGAGAAGTTCTCTATCGCTGCTACATGTTCTCCTTTGCTGATCCAATGGCCTAATGTCAATTTCCCGGGAAAGATATAGGGTTCGTCGAGGATCTTCTTGATCCAAGCTTGATAACTCAACCTCTTTAGCTGGATTAATTCCATGGTTTTGCAATGTTTCGTAGTCGGAACATTGTTTAAGAGTACTTCCATAGCATATATTACTCTTATCAGACAAAACATGTTTCTCCTCTTCACTTTTGGGATCATCCTGTATGTAGCAACATGACCATAAGAAAAAATTTAATAACATGTACAAATACCACTTTAGAGGCATCTTAAACAAGAGAAGCTTTCAGCTAAATTGCATGTAAATTATGCCGCTGCCATGTAGATTCTCATGAACGATAAACCAAATTGAATTTGTCGGTGTACACCAAAACCAAGTGATGATGCAGTGTAGCTTTAATCATTGTGAAAAATAGAACCTAGTAATCGAAGGATAAAGGAACAGAAAGATGGGAAAAGAGGGATGAATAAATAAGCACCTTATTTAGAAACTGTTTTTCCTGCTGATTATCTCTGCAATAATTGCCATGGTTGCCAAGCCCGTTTGAATTTTCAAGGTCATTTATGGTTCTAGTTCTCTTAAATTCGCCATAACCCTCTGCCTTTCGTCCATTGCTCTCTTCAACTATAAGCCCATTTTCTTCGCATTGACTCAATCTATAAAGAGAATCTTTAAAACCATCGCTTGTATCCAAAGCAGGAGACTCGTACACATAGCTCGAGAACCAGTTTTTAACATCAATGGGCTCTATGAAACAGAGAAAAAAAAACCACTTTTTTATTACCTTCCTTTCAAATTGCAAAAAAACGGAGACACAGATTACAATTCAAATATTAATATTCTCATATATACATCTACTACAAGACTGACAATTGACAAAATTTGCCAAAAGAACTTCAATAAGAAACACAAACCAGAAGGAAGTGAAGGCAAGTAGTACGAATCGATATTCTGCAATCAAAAAAAAAAAAAAGTCAGTAACTTGAACTGGACAGATCTTTAGAGTTGACAACTTGTCACTCTTTAAGGGCAGATTTATTAGTTCCTAATCGATTGTAATCAGAATAAACAAGAGTTAGAAAAGAAAAGAAAGAGGAAAACCCGCAGAAATCAAACATTTGATTCAACCATACACTCACCTACTACGAATTACTAAATCAGAATTGCATTCTTAATTAGTTAATTAGAAAGTGTTTAAATATAAAACTACAGTTAACCTACCTCCTAACAGCTTAAGCTTTTTAGAAACTTGATAAGCTAACATGATATACAGAAGGAGGATATAAATTCAAACTCTTGTAGTTGCACTTTCTAAAATTGTCATCGCGTAGCGAGTGTTGAAATAAAACTATTATCGGCCCGCTCTTGTGCTGGGAAAAAACACATACACACATGAACAGTAAGAAAGAGAAACACTCCTCCCATCATCTTTTCGTTGATGAAATGTAAACACACCCGTAAGAGTTATAACCATGAAAGTTAAAGAGGAAGAATACCTCAGTGGAAGACTGTTTTTCACCTTTATCATCTCCAGCATGCACTTCAACTTCATCTTTCTTTCCCTTTTCCTCAAACCCTCTCAGACTCTCCTCATTTCCTCTTTCACCATTATCGACAAAAAACCTCTCCTTCCCAAACTCTCTTTCTTCATAACCAGATTCAACAAAATTATCATCGGAATCCAAAACAGGCGATTCATACTTATAGCTCGCGAACCAATTTCTGAGCTCAGGAGGCTCTGACATAACAAAACAATAAATCAAAATTTCTAAAATTAGCATACTTGGACATGAAATTTCATAACTTTTGTTTGGATGATCAGAAAACTGCAGATTTGATCTGGAAAAAAGAGGGACGAACCTGATAAGATCGAGAGCGAATATGAAGGACCCAAAATCTGCGATGAAATTGAACAAAATATTAAAATTGAACTATGTGGAGCTTGAAAACTAACAATTGACTAGGAAATGAAATCTTGAAATTAGAAGGAACTATATTTGCATTTTCCTGCTTAGTTCCTCAGGAACCAAACGGAAATAAAAAAATTAAAATTAACACTTAGACAAAAAAAAAAAAGAAAAAAAGAAGAAGAAGAAGAAGAAGAAAAAGTTGTAAGAGAATCAGTACCTCAGAGTCGGAGGCATTGAGGAGAGAGAAGTTGGCGCTTTGGAGGTTTGAATTGGGGAGCTCCATTAGAGTTGGATTTCTCTCTGCAAATGCGCCTCCATATATACATATATATGGATATATATATATATATATATATATACATATTAGCTTTTTTATTTTCGGAATTTATTTATTTATTTTTGTTTGTTTTTATATTTCACTTTTAAGTTTGAATCTCCCGGGTGTAAGTGGCGCCAGTTTATTTTTTATATATATATAGAGACAAAATACCCAAAACATCCTTCTATTTTGCTAAATAACACAATTACACTTCCCAATCTTTATTAAATATAATTTAAAACATTATTAAACTAAAATACTAGATAAAATCAATCTTAAAAAGTTAAAACTCTCAAAATAATTAAAGTATTTGCTTAATTGAAATACTTATTTGAATATTTTAAATTATCTTTTCTTTAATTTTTAAGTTGTCATATTCAAAATACTATTTAATATATACTAAGAACAATAATATTGAAATTTTCAAAAAATTCAATTGTTGCAGGGGTATTTTAAGTATGATTTTATAAATACATAAAGTGTTTTGGACATTTTAATAATAAACGAGGCAAAAGTAACATTTAAGCAAAACACGAGAGTTTTGATGTTTTCCATATATAAAACAAGACCATGTTTGGATGCCCTTACAGGTTATTAGGATAGGATGTTTGAAGTCATGGTTTCTACCATACAGTTTCAACCAAAAACAATGTCCATCACATGCTATAATAAAAAGAAAAAATTTGCTATAGTATAAAACTCTTACATGCTATAATGTGCAGTTCCAACCCTACAATTTCAATTTTTCTCCTAAATGCCACGTGTCATTGTTATTTCTTTCAACTCTTATTCAGATTATTTTTTTTTTATTTTGTAACTTTTCAAGTTTCTTTCCATAATATGATGATTTTTGTCCAACAAAAAAATGGCTGCACGGCTTTTAAATTTTTTTCCCATTGATAAACCTAAATTAAATAATGAAAACAAATGCCCAACACCAATTGACATGAACTTAAAAAACTTAGGTGCTTGTATTAAAGAAAATAATTTGTTTGGTACAAACACTACTCAAAAACGAAATATCTAAAATTACGCTACTCTCCACTTGAGTGCACTAACTTTTCTTATCGTGAAATTTTGTCTTTAATAAAAAAACGAAGTTTCGGTTCATTAATTTTTCCAAGAAAGTTCATAGTTAATGACGGATTTATTGTAATTTTATGTTTCATAATATAGTGAAGCTTTTCTTGTGTCCACTTCAGTGCTTCAAAGCCCACTTTTTATTATTGTCTAAAAAAAATTCCTGTCGTTTAATTTTTTAGTGGGTTATAATTGGTCACTATGATGGAATTTATAATTATGCAAAAGGCCGTCTTATATTGCAAGGAAAATTTTCAAAAAAGTTTTTCTTTTTCATTTTTTCATCAATGTTGGCTCGGATTTTCTGAATTTTTATTCTCTTTTTAAAATGCCCCTCTAAACTTTGAAAAATAATGAGATACTCTGTAAACTTCAAAATCTTACACTTTTGCCCTTATGACTCTATTTGGCTCCATCTAATTTTTAGGAGATTTTGATTTTTTTTTTCCAAAAAAGGGAGTTACTCCACCAAACAACAAATCAACAAATTTATTAAAATTTTTAATTGCTAGTTCTTTATATGAAAGCAATAATCTAGTCCAACTTAGATATTATAATACCTATATGTGAAAATAAAATGACTCAATTAATGGGATATCTTGGCTAATTGAAAACCGTGGTAGGGTGACTCTAATTTAGTATTCAACACTAAAATATTTACAACAAGTGTTACAAGAATTATAGGGTGTTTGGCAAATCTAGTTCTAACTCATTAATTTCAACTTAAATAGTATAAAACTTTCACATTTTGCAATGTAAAACCAAAGTATACTACAGTGTAAAGCTCTCACATATTACGGTAGTTTTGGTTCTAATTCTTAATTCCAAATCGTTTCCTAAACACCCTATTAGTTAAATTATATTTGAGGCCATTCTATTTGCCAAATAGGAAGAAAAATTTACCCTAATTGCATCCGGGCCTCTTTTTCCCAAAGAGCGGAATAGTTCTCAAAAAATTCCCTATAAGAGGGGCAATCCTCTCCTTCCGAAGAATGCACAAACAATAGAGCTGAACCCTACTCCTAGAGGGACTACAATTTTGAGCCGTCTTTGCAATTTCCAAGCCATTTTTGAGAGTAAGATATTTAAAAAGACGACTTTGCATGTAGTCTTATAAGTTTTGTTGCCTAGTGTCTTGTGTGTTTGTGACACTGAAAATTTGTCAGTTCTTTAGATGATCAAATTGTATCCGGTTCCTCTCTCTGACGTTATTTCCATCTGCATATTTTCCTTAAAATTAATTTTATTAAGATAATCGGAGAAATATCATTGTGCATTTGTAGTTTTGAAGGCGTTTGGAGGATCTGGTGATTCATTCGAGGATTTGACGAGCGATATTGAATTTCTAGATCGACGATCTTCGACAACGTAAAAAAGGTAATTCTTTCTTCCATCGATCACAAGTCAAAGATGTTGGATTATTTCTGGCAAAGTAATGACTTATTGCCATGTTTGCTTTGTTCTTAAAGTTTAGATTTTTGCACTCATATTTTACAAATATCACAAAAATATGTATATATTTCCTGGGGAAATATGAATTTGTTATATATATATATATGTATATATATATATATATATATATTTGAAGTAATTTCATCCATCAAATTTGAAAATTGTTTTTGAAATAAATTTTGAAGGGTTTTGGTTGGTATTTGAAACAAGATCTCTCCTAATTAGCAGTATACGTAACAAGAACAAAAACATATTATATATCATGAGGACAAAAATGAAACTCCCCTTTATTATGGATGAATCTTGAAGGTTTTCATATCCAGTATTTTTTTTTTTTTTTTTTGAGGTCCACCTTGATTTCCCCTTCTCCTAGTTCTAACATTTTCCTCCCATAAACGGGGAATATTTTATTGGGTAAAGGGTAAAAATCCAATTTCTTTGCATACACATGTGAGCTGATGTGTTGTTTTATCTTTTTTTTTTAATCTTTTTGGATCAAATAGATCTCATTCATTTCTTATTTTTCAGAGATTATCATACTATATTTTTATGTTTTAATTTTTTTTGGGGAGAATTATGTGGTAAGATATCGAAAAAATACCTTATCAATAAATTATAAAATTTTAATGTTTCACATTTTCATCAAGTTTTGTTAGATTATCACACACATATATATTTAATCTAATATGGTCTGAGGTGGTCTAATTTTTTATATACCGCCGCAAAATTCACCTTATTTTCTTACCTTTGAACATGAAATCTCTCGGAGTGCGTGCATGTGTATAAATAATGTTAAGATCTTGCTTGATAATATTTTTGTTTCATATATTCTTGTTTGTAAAATTAAACCTCAACACTTGTCTTTAGAGAATACAGTGATTAATTTTGTTAATTTTGATTTGTTTTAGCTTTTATATATAATGATGAAAATAAAGCTAACAAGATTACGAGAAGGTCCAAGCAAACAGTGCCTTTTCTAATTAAAGGGGAAAAAAAAAAAACATAGAATCTATTAAAACCAACACCCAAAAAAAGGTTATCCATCAAAACAAAATAACATAGAGAAGTGCACCTAATTAACTGAGACTAGGGATGTTAATAAATTTGTAAACTGCCCCAACTGAACCAAATCGGTGGGTTTTTTTATGATTTTTAGGTAGTCCTTTACACAAATAATTTTAGGTGGTTTAATCAGTGGTTTGGATTCCAAACCGTCCACCTAAATCTCTTGCATAATCCGTCTCTAAACTGCCAATATATAATTTTTTTGTTTTAAATTTTTTTTTATATAAGATAATTGTTATTATTTTTTATACACATTATTTTTCATTGCTCATTAAAAGAAACTATACACTTACAAGATGAATCTTTCTACGCTCTATAGTTATACTTTTCCTTTGTCACTTTAAAACAACATTAGGCATCACTCTTCATCATCAAAAAAATAAAATTAAAGAAAAGAGGAAAGCTTTAATTCAAGTTTAAAATTTGATTGCGTTTTTAATGTCATTTTGTTGTGCTCTTGACTCTTTAAATTGGTTATTGGTGACCTTTGATTTGTGTTATTGTGATTTTTTTAGTTTGGTTTTTGATTTATATTAAAACTTTGAATGATTATGGGGCCGTTTGTTATTGTTTTCAAAATAGGTGAAATTGTTTTTGTTTTAAAAAATGATAACTTTTTGAGAATTATGCTTAGAGTATTTTTGAAATTTTTGCCTTGAAAAATGTGCGAAAACATTTCTAAAAATTTTAAGAACAAAAACAAATAGGGCCTATAAATTTTTAAACATTTTATAATTACTATTAAATATTGAAAACGTTATTAATCTTATAGGGTGTTTGGCATGTGGATTAGAACCATTGATTAGAACTGTTTTTACTGTAGCATGTTAAAGCTTTATACTGTAGTGATTTTTTTATTTTTATTGTAACATATGAGAACGTTACACTATTTATAACTGAGATTATGGCCGAGACCGACCTTGCCAAACAGCCTATGTAAGCTAAAATCACTCAAACCAAATCGTCTAAATCGCATGCGAGTGATTTGTCTTTTATAAAAAATATCAAACCACTAAAGCCATTCAAAAATAAAATTTGTTTTTTGATGTGACTAGTGGTTTGGAGAAAAAAAAATGCCCAAACAACCCACGAACCCCCCTACAGGATTGTCCTAGCAAGAGCATTGTACAAAGAAAATAAATGAGAAAATGGGAAAATAAGCAAGAATAAATATTTTAAGTTAAAATATAACTAGTCCTTTACTTCCAATAAATATATATACACTCATGTATATAAATATATATATATTATGTGTTTTTTTAATTAAATATTCATATAAACTAAAGTAGTTCAATAACAGAAGGAAAGTGCTCACTAAACTTTTTTACTAGAGCTATCTACAGAAACATTTTATCACTCAACGTGCATGGCTGCTTCGTGCCATGCATATGCAAAAGTCAATCACACAGATATATAAATAAATATTTTTCTGAAGATAGATATTTATTACGTTCATTTATTTCTTCACAAAAATCCTGGTAGCACTAAAATTCCATGCTATGTACAGATACATATGCGACAAATACATGAGATATTGAAAAGTATAACCGTTGTATATCATGGCTAGCTAACAGATTAGGGACTGAAACGGTCCATTATTCATATCTTGACAATATTAAGCACTATATTAATAATATAACAGCTTCTCAATAGATACCCATTGAAAGCTAAATAATTTTCTTTCCCTCTTGCCTCCACCATGCTTCTAAAATGTAGACTTGAAACAACAAATACACCATAAATGTCTATTACAAAGAAAATTAGGAACAAATCAATTTGATTTTTTGCTATGATCACAAGAGAAATATTCAACTTAATTTGGCACTTCACATTTTTGAAAATGATATTAGTCTCTTTAATTTCCATTTTTTCCCCTTTTTGCCTTGTAGCAAAGAAAGAAGATTTTTGGAGTTTGTAGCCATGGCCTACGAGTTGAGGGATAGAAACCCGGTCTTATATAGAGAGGGAAGTTCATCGGACTCTGAAAGCGAATCGGAATCGGATAGCGCCTATTATGATCCAGACTACTCCAACAGGCCGGTGAGTCGTCAACAAAGACAACAAGAAGGGCACATAGACAATGTGGGAGTGAGTGATTCAAACATGAATGCTGCCACCGGAGTGGTAAGAAGACGTCCCGGTCGTCCACCGAGGAACGCTGCTTCTACCTCAGCACAAAATCAAGGTATCGAAACAGTGGCAACTTTTTAGATGTAACAGTTTAATTTTTTTAGCTATATGTAATATACCAAGTCTAAAGAAGCTTAATTTGTTTTGTGACCAAGCGAGGGTTACAAAATGCTTTTTAGAAATTGTTTTGTATAATAATTTTGATCTTTTTGAAAGAAAACATTATAGTAAAAAGGTTACATAATTGCGAGTTCTCTTTGCAGTGCCAAATGGGCAAATTCCTCAGAGAAGGAAAAGGAGAAGACGAGCCCCGTTTTCACTACGAAAACCGAACAGCAACAAAGCCCTGCAAAGATACCAAGACAAGAGAACAACGATGGCATTGCTGATAGACATGAACAAATGCAAGGAACACCAAGAAGTGTATTACTGGGACAACTCCAAAAAGAAAATAACGCTTCAAGGGGAAATTACCCGAGCTGGGATTCTTTGCAAATGCTGCGCAAAGGTGGTTACCGCCTCCGAATTCGAGGTTCATGCTCAGAGCGGATTCAGGGGTGAACCATATAGGCACATTGTGTTGGGCATTGATAATGGCTCAAATCTTTTGGAATGCCAATTTATGGCATGGTATGACGGAATCAAGCTAGCAGGTCGCTCTTTGTTCGACACCGGGACCTTTGAACCTGAGAATAATGCCTTGGACAAGAGTGATGACGCTTGCATTGTGTGTGCTGACGGCGGAGACTTAATCTGCTGCGAGAAGTGCCCCTCCACTTTCCATGTCAACTGCCTCAACATGGAGGTAGTTAACAAGGCCTTGCTTAATTTGTCCCCCCCTTTTTTTTTGTTTTCTATAAAGGGAAATGGTCATCAACTTTTTCTTTTGGAAATGCTTGATCATAGCAGAGAAGGCCGACCTATCAAGGTTCTCTCACCTAACATCAAAGATCAATTCCTATTATCTGTAATAATTATACTCTCTCGTCTATTTGCTGAATATGGCTTGTGCTGAGGTGATTTTGAACTCTTTAGATGTTAGGTGATGAAAGTATGTCCTAGGTTTCTTTCTGTTCCGCTTGTGGTCTTAATAAACTGTCAAGTAGTTATCGGAATGAGAGTGTGCGGACGCCACTAATCTTCTTTTTTGATGAGTAAAAACAAAACCACAATTTGGACGGTTGGGATAGAGATTAGAGTGGCGGGACTAGTGGATCAATTTTAAGATACATGATTGTTTGGTAGGATTGAAATCAATTCTATTCCCCTTCCCTTCCTCTCATACCAAACACAATAGGAGAAATGTTTCTTTTGCCCTCTTCATCTTCGTCACCTAAACTATTTCTCACTCCCTCCTTCCTACCAAACACGGCCTATTCTTTTCTAAATTATTAGTTTCTGAATTTTGGTTTATTTAGTGTGTTTAGGGCTTAAATCTTTTTTATTATTTTTCTATTGTTGCAGATAATTCCTCAAGGTGAATGGCTCTGTCCAAATTGTGTGTGCAAGCACTGTGGACTTTCGGATGGTAACGTTCAGGAAATCTCCAAATGCACCATGTGTGAAAAGACATGTATGTGACTTCATTTCTCCAACACTAAAGCTGAAATTTAGTTGGCAGATTTTATTAGCTCTCAACTATTTTCGCTTTGTGTTTTTAATAAAAAAAA